>WTXE01000479.1:0-17552 GCA_022496225.1 Russula aff. rugulosa BPL654 | reverse complement strand
AAGGAATGAATCAGGTAAGGATCAATCAGTTCTCGGGTGCTACGCTGATATAGTAGTAGCTTAGTACAACATAACGCCAATTCCAAGTTTCAATTCAGGCTCATCGATCTCCTCCCGTCCCCTGTATGATTGTAAGTTACGATCATGGAAATATACGATCGCTACCGAGACGAATAACCGGCCCTTGAGAGGACGAACTAATGAGCAGATGTCGCCATCAGGTGTGGGATGATGATAAGAAGGACCTTCCAGGAAAAAGAAGATCTGTAACCGCGGACAAGCTGACAGAACTCTCTAGCTAGCATTCCGTCTCTCCTCCAATACAGTGCGGTGTGGCCCAGATTGACTAGCTCACCAGCTGTCCGCGGGACCCGGTACCATTCAACGGGTTCGGGATGTCTCTGGATGGGTTCAGGATATCTTCGAATGTCTCTGCTCAGTTTCACCATGACACAATTATTTAGGAAACTTCCTATCGGTGCCGTGACAGCGCATCGTAATGTACTTCGCTTGTGGTCACCTGTGGACCTAATTCTGTATCGTACCATGAGCTATTCATAAATGCCATCTGGTTCTATGCCCGACGGCACAACCCTGGAGTAGTTAGTACTCATCTTGCCCTGCCAGTGGTGCATGTTTGCGCCTCAAGGAGTTGTGCGTTGTGTTTCCCCCTGTGAGAAACACAATTTCAACTCACCTGTCTTTAAATAGACACATCTGTACCCTGTTCAGTACAATGTACAGCCCACAGTAGGTGAAGACAAGTGGATAGGATTCACCGTCACCGCGGAGCAGAGAAAGGGATTCCATAAAAGGAAGGTAGGCCGGTGAGGCCATTGCGCGTTGTCTGCCAGTGACACGGACAGTTAGGGTTGCAACTTACAAATGTCCTCCTTCGAAAAGGTCGTCAAAAACGCCTGCAAACCAAAGGCTGCTCCTCCAAAATCAAAGGTTAGCACCTCTCGTTGTTACTATCCCGCGTCCCTGCCTCAGCCCCGGCTCTCTTCTAACAGTACATCGACCCCATCATCGCCGCAACATGGTCTGACGACGGTGCCATCCATGACGTCTGCAGGGCCCTCGCTCCCCGTTTTCGGGAGCCAAATTCCATCGTCAGTTCGCTCCTCTCATCTCGTGAGCTGTCGAACCTCCCGGTGGGCTGACACCTCGTCAGGTGGTGTTCAAGGCGCTCATCGTTCTCCATACCATGATTCGGAACGGCGCAACAGACAACGTACTTCAGTATTTGTCTTCTTCGGAGGTTTTACGATTAAAGAATGTGGTCGGTGGTCAATGGGAAGGTATGTGTTATGTGCTTCGCTTTATTCTGTGCTGGACGGAACCAGCTCATACATTCATTTCAGGATATAATGCACCCACAAATCTCCAGCATTACGCTCTTTACCTGGACACCCGCATACGTTCATACCGCGAGCTGAAACATGATGCCATCCGTGTCCAGTCTGAAACAAACCGCGACCTACGTTTATCCATGTCCATCGAAGACGATGCACGACAGAACCGTAAATTCTCCCCCGGAGATTTTCAAGGGGCTGGCAGCTCGAAGAGAAAGACAATTATGGGCCGCAAACTCCGAATCATGACAGTAGAGAAGGGTCTGCTGCGAGAGACTAAAGTGGTTCAGAAGTTGTTGGACGCGCTTGTAGAATGCAGAGTGAGTTAAACCCTCATTGGCGATTCCTATTCTTGGAGCTCACATGGCTATACTCAGTTTTACATGGATGACCTGGAGGATGAGCTAACAACTGCGGCACTACGGATGCTAGTCAAGGATCTCCTTATTCTCTTTCAGGCTGTTAATGAAGGAGTTATCAATGTTCTAGGTAAGCGCTGTGCCTGAGCCTCTCGAGAGCGCTTATCATTACTTGGCCCATATAGAGCATTACTTCGAGATGTCGCATGTCGATGCCGAACAAGCCCTCGCTGTCTATCAACATTTTTGCAAACAAGCGAATTTGCAGTCGAATTTCTCGGCGTAGCAAAAAAGCTTCAAAATATCCTCAATGTACCCATCCCGAGTTTAAAACATGTAATGTCGCCAACATTATTTACTATGGTACACTCACATCCTTTCACGTAGGCACCTGTCTCTCTTGGGGGCCTTGGAGGAGTATTTGAAGGATCCAAATTTCGAGCAGAACAGGATCGAGTACAAAGCGAACAAGGATGCTGCGGATAGGGCCTTAAGAACGGTCGGAGCGTTTTGAAGAAAGCGGAAAACGGTAAGCACCTCAACTGGTTATCTAATAACAAAGTTCATACTTTACTTTCCGCATAAGCATCATCTACCCCGGCGGCGACAGCTCCTGAGAGTTCAAGCTCGGAGACGCCAAAGGTCGAAACGGCAAAGGCTTTGACGGACTTTTTCGAAGCCATCGAAAATGAACGGACAACTATTTTTAATCCGCAACCCGGAAGGTGCGTGCTGTTTACAACTGTAGGTCGCCTCTCGGGTCTTACCAGCTCTGTCCCCAGCTCGCCATCCACCGCCCAATTCCAACAGGCAAATTTCAACCCTTTCCAGGCTGCGGGAACTTCAGGTAACCCGACCAACCCCTTCCCACAGTTCCAAGCCCAGCCTCAACCGACTGGCGTCCTGCAACCTCAGTTCACTGTTGTGCCTGGCATCGCTCAGCAGTCATCGAACCCTTTCCCGACATCCCCTAATGCTCTTCAATCACAGATGACTGGCGCAAACCCTTTCCGTGCAAGTACGTTACCCATGCAGGCTACGGGGTTTTCACCATTTGGCCAGATGAACCCACCCCCACCGGTGCCGATGGTTCCAAACCCTTTTTCGGCACAAATGGCTTACTTGGGACTAACCCCTTCCCGACAAGTCCAACTACGCACCCTCAAATCCATTCCCTGGCGCCGGACAGACAATGAACCCGTTCCCCGCTGCAGCGAACCCAAATCCATTCACTGTACCGACGAACAATTCTGCGCCAAACGTGACGAATCCAAACCAGTTCCCATCTCCGAATTCGAATCCATTCCCCACCCAATCGGTGACTGCATCTCAACCCTTTTCCTTTTTGCCCCCCAGCCAGCCCCTTTACGAACCTTTCCAATCAGATTATACCTGCGCAGACGTCTAATCCTACCGGGCTGGCTTCTGGACCTGTCACTGCCCGCCCAGCCTCGACACCCCTCACCCATAGGAACCCTTCTCCCGCCCCCACAGCCCCTTAAATCTCACCAAACCGGTTCACGCAACCCATTCGGGGTGCCAAGGGCCCCATCACCTCCACCGGTTCCCCGCGCACCTACACTTTTCGAGATTGCGGGCGCGTCTCAGTCCAACCACAATCACACAGCCCGGTGGAGGTCAAACCCCAACAAACAGGCTTCCCGACTACCACCTTCTCGAGTGTTGCTTCCACGTTCATTACTGGTGGTACTGGTAGTCCGCAGGCACCTCAGCCTGCGACTTCGCCGTTCACTTCCTTAGGTTCATCAAGTACTAGCGCTTCGACACCACGACGACGGCCACAGGGTCTACTTTCAGCTCGTTCGGCGTGCAGCCCACGGGCAGTACTGCGCTATCAAGCCAGCCAACGGGCGTACCGTTGCGCCCACAAGCAACAGGCTATAATGCGGGCGTCAAGGCCTTCAAGCCGACTTCATCCTTCGGCGCATCACTTATCGAAGCACTGCCACCAATTCCACAGTCCGAACCGACGACACCTGCAGCTTCGGCTGCAGTATCACCCCCAGCTTGGGCTAATGGTGTCAGTGCACCTGGGGGAGTGGGTCTCGGTGCGAGTCTCAGTGGTGTAACCTCACCGACGACTGGTTTGGGGACAGGAACAAATGGTGCTGCAGGCTTCAGTACGGGCCTCGGTGGTGTGTCGTCGTCAACGACTGGTGTGGGAGCAGCAGGCCTTGGTGGCAGTTTTGGCCTTTCCGCGCAACCAACTAGTTCACCTCCTGTCACTACGCTCGGTGTGGGTTCCTCGATCGGTGTCGGGCTGCGTCCGCAGGCGACCGGCTTCGGTCTCGGTCCCGGCGCTGTGAACCCGTTCCGCGCGTCTGTCATGACACCAGGCATGGGTTCCGCCGCTGGGACAGTCCCTCCTTTCAATCCTGCAAATTTTAATGCAGGACACAACTTGTTTTCGCAGCCTACTGGTGTGCCGTCGTTTGGACAGAGCTTGTTCGTGGGGGCGCAGGGGATGCGACGAAGCAGCAGAACGGCACCGCATCGTTGATATAGATTTTTTTCGTTTTCTTTTTCTTTCCTGGACAGTTGTAGCCTTTAGTGAAATGCCACGCAGCCGAAAAGCATGATGGGCTGTTTCTCTCTTTTTTTAACATTCTCGCGTTAACCTTCGGAATTCCCCTTACAGTACATGTCTTTATCTCTCTTTGCATTGGTGTATATCTGAAACATGCCTTTTTTCGGTCCGATTTTTCTCGGTTTTTATGCTGCTTAGGTTTGAGAGTTCAGTTGTGAAAGTGATAGCGTACCATTCGTTGTAATGTAGTTGTCTCTGCGGTTTGTTACCGTGGGGCGATGGACTTTGTTTGAGCGTTCCCTTTGGCGGCGCGGGAATAGATTACTTTATTGACTGGAGGCGCTCTCCACGCGAGCCACCTTTATCTCTCTACCACCCACAAACACCATGTCCGCGTAGGTTTTCCAATCACGTCGGTCTTCTGATGTATTCATCGGCTTCTGTCTGTCTGAAGTCAGGAAAAAACCCAACAACAATCAACCCCGCCACAAGCACAACTACTGATCTGCCCGCGACTGTCAACGACGCGCTCGATCACGCGAAACGGGCATTCGCGTTGCGCAAATACGAACAGGCAGTCGAACATTATGCGACCGCGCTAGAACTCCTGTTCGTGTTTCTTCCTCCTACGTCGTGTCTCCATTCACGTCCTCCATGATACTTCTGGTTATGATACTGTTAGATCAAAGACCCACGCGGAAGACGCGCCGGAGATGGCGGACGTTTATTTCGCGTATGGAAGGGCATTGCTTGAGAATGCTATCGCGCAGAGCTCTGTTCTTGGGAAGGAACAGCAGCAGCAACAGGAGGGTGGTGCGGCTGCAGAAGAAGGTACGTCTAATCATTTCTGACCAATGATGCTAATAGTGATGATGAAATGGTTTTTTTTGGTCTACGTGCAGAACCAGCACCAAATGGCAACAAGATCTTGTCGTTCTCCGGTGACGCAGAAGATGAAGAAGATGGTGATGATCACGATCACGATCCTGCTGTTGATTTGTTCGCGGAGGCGTCTAAGCCCGATGTTGAGGGCGAGGAAGAAGAAGCTGGCGAGGGCGCGGACGAGGCTGAGCCTGAGGACGACTTTAATGCTGCGTGGGAGGTGCTCGATCTTGCGCGCGCGATATACGAGAAACAAATGGACGGAAATGATGAAATGCGGCTCAAAGTGGCGGACACATTCATCATGCTGGGTGACATCTCTCTCGAAACAGGTGCGTCGTCGTCCTGCCCCTCTTTTTTTCCCTCGTTCCCGAAACTGATGTCTTTCAATCCTTTTTGGCTTGTAGAGAAATTTGAACAGGCGATCACGGACTACAGTTCTGGCATCGCGCTAAAAACGGAATTGCTGCCTTCGTCGTCTCGCCAGCTTGCAGAGGCGCATTACAAGCTGAGCATCGCGCTTGACCTCACTGCGGGTCGGCTTGCGGATGCTATCCATCATGCGCAACATGCCCTTGAGAGCATCGAGCGCGCCTTGTTGAGTTGCGGGCTGGTCTCGCGGGCACGCTACCACCATTACCCGAACCTTCCGAGACGAATGGAAAGGGCAAGGGCAAGGGCAAGCAGGTCACGCTCGCTCAGGAGGAGTTGGTACAGAATCGGAGCAAGGCACAAATCGAGGCTGAGATTAAGGAGCTCGGCGAGCTGAAGCAAGATCTCGCGCTCAAGGTTCGTTCTTCTCCTGCCCCACGATGCATGACATGGCTGCTAAGCTAATTCGCCCGCGGTTTGCTCAGGTGGACGAGTTAAAGTCTGCGCCTAACGACGAGCGGGACGGCGGGCTGTCTGCGCCAGAGTTGGCACAGCGCGCGCTTGACGCGAACTTAATTCTGGTCCGGAGGCGCGGCAGCGACAGGACCTACCGGTGAACGATCTCACGTCGATGGTCGTAAAGAAGAAAAAGAAAGCGCCTGTTGCTGCTGTGCCCGAGGCAAGCGGTGCGGCTGAGAAACGCAAAGCGGAAGACGGGGAGGCGCAGACGTCGCAGGATAAGAAGGCCCGTCTGGAGGAGAGCTCTGCGCCATGGCCACCACATGACATTTGACACCATGTTCTCCGAGATTCTTGTTTTATTAGTTGTTTCTCATTAACGCGCGCCCTCCGATATATCCGTACATTATACTGCTATTCCTCGATGTAAAATTTCCTGTTTTAGAAAGGGAGCTCCTTCGCCTCGATGGGTTGGTGCGTGTATTGTTTCTTCCCGGTTCCCGACCGAACTCCCCAACGATGTGACCTTCCTCGCTGGCTCCTCAAAACATACTTATAAGTCACAAGTCCCTCGAGGCCAACCGGCCCCCGCGCGTGGATTCGTCCAGTGCTGATCCCGACCTCGGCGCCAAAGCCAAAGCGAAATCCGTCTGCGAAGCGCGTACTTGCGTTCACGAACACGCCAGCTGAGTCAACGCCGCGCACGAACGTGCTGCCAGCCGAGGTCGACTCTGTGATAATGCAATCGGTGTGGTGTGAGCCGTGCTCGTTGATGTGTGCTATGGCGGCTTCGAGGAGGGCACTGTGCGCACGGCTAGCGTGAGTGAGAGGTGCTCGGTCGTGTAAGCTTCTGGTGGGGCTGGTAGTACGTGCGTTTGCAAGTTGGGGTGATTGTCGGTCTTTTTAGTTGTTGGGGAGGAAGTGAGTGCGGAGAGTGTTGGTTCGTCGCAGAGGAGCTTTACGTTGACTGTGAGAAGCGCTTCTGCTACGTCGGGCCAGATCGTCTCGAGCAGGCTTTGGTGGACTAGGAGCGTCTCCGCTGCATTGCACGCCGCGGGGTAATCTATCTACAGGAGGGGAGTGAGAGGAATTAAAAAGGTTAGATAGGAGAGATGTAAATAGTCCGACAGAGAAATGCGACGCGGACAAACCTTTGAGTCACCACGACGCGCTTCGCCTTTTCTCTGTCCGCGGACTCGTCAAGGTATATCGCGCAGATACCATCTGCATGACCCATCACCGGTATCCGCGTACTGTGCTGGATCTCGCGCACTAGCGCGTTGCTCCCGCGCGGGATGACCAGGTCGATGTACTGGTCCTGAGATAATAAAGCGGTGACTTCGGCGCGCGTCTCGACGGTCTGTATGAACGTCCCCGGGAGCGCGGTGCGCGAAAGAGCGGCTTGGATCGTGCGTGCTAGCTCTGTAGCTGTGCGCGCGGATTCTTTGCCGCCCTTCAGGATAGCTGCGTTACCTGTGCATGGATCCGTGAGATTTTGTATGTTGAGTGTGTGTAGCGTAGGGGGGTGAATGACGAAGTCTGGTTGCACTGTACACGCACCGGATTTGAGCGCAAGTGCTGCGATGTTGACGATTACTTCGGGGCGTGCTTCGAAGATGACGAGGAGCACGCCGATTGGGCATGAGACACGGTAGAGGTCGAGGTTATCGTGTAGTGCGCGCGCGTAGGTGACGATACCCGTGGGATCTGGAAGCGAGGCAATGTCCGTCACACCTTGCAGCATGTATCCCATTTCTCGCCTGTACGAAGGTCGAGGCGTTTCACGAGCGGAGACGCGAGTCGCCCCGCAGCAACTTCCGCTTCTGCGCGCTGCACAACTACACCGGTCAACAACCTCGAGTTTTTTTTTGAAATATGTGTGTGAAAGTGGTGAAAGTGCGCAACGCACCGCCATATCTTCGCCATTCGCCCTCAAGATGGAATCCTTGCTCGCCTCGAGTTCTTTCGGATTCGTGCAGTGCACGAGTGCGCTCTGTTGTGCTGATTAGCTGGGAAGCCTCGAATGCTGCTTTGGCGGTTTGGCGATGGTTTCTGCGCTTAAAGACATGGTTGAGATGAGATGGCGGTATGTTACTTGTGATTGATGTCGCTACGCTCGGCCGAGACTAGATTAGATTATCGGATGTTCGGATCTCTGTTTTACAGAATAGAGCGCCTTGGGCTGAGTGAATAATTGGCTGGGCGTCTGTAGGGCAAACCCGCTCTTCCAGCACACAGCGTTCTTCTGGTGATTCTCGGCGAGCGCTATGTGAGCTGGCAGGACATGTGGTTCTCTTTAGCAAAATACCTTAGTATCATATGATCCACATCATTCATATGACCCAACCGTTTTCTCTCTTTTCTCCCCTTCCGCACCCGTAGGTGGACGACGACCTGTCTGCCCTCAGGAAAGGAGTTTGTTGGCAGCCTCGACTGTGGCACGACGTAAGTTCAGATTCTCGACAATCCGCCACAGGCTGCATTTCGTTGACACCGACTTGCAGCTCGACGCGATTCATCATCTTTGATCAGTACGCGAATATCGTGGCACAAAGCCAAGAGGAGTTTCTCAGTACTACCCAAACCCGGGAAGCCTATTCCTCTTTATTGCCCCGTCACTAACTCGAGTTTCTTCTCTGATTAGATGGCACGAACATGACGCCACCGAAATACAGGAAGTGTGTGACAAGGTCGTCGAGCAAGCTATTGTCAACTTGGAAGAAGCAGGATATAAGCGTAGTAGTGTGAAGGTCATCAGTGCGTCTCATGATTAAGGCCCGCGTGCTAATCAGAAAGTGACTAGGCGTCACCAATCAGCGCGAGACAACGGTCGTGTGGAGCCGCAAGACAGGCAACCGTATCCCGTGCGATCGTATGGATGACTCTCGCACCCGTGGAGTGGTTGCGCATTACGAACATCTACTCAAGACGCAAGGAATTATGCATTATGGTCAATAGTCAATTGCACAGCGGAGCAGACGGCGCTGAGGGCCTCAAGGAGTTGTAAGGCCACCTTTCTGGAGATCTCCCGCTACGCTGCCGCTAATTAATCTGGCTAGAACCGGCTTCCCGCTTTCCACGTACTTCTCCGTGATCAAGCTCCGATGGATGATCGATAATTGGGAGGATGTCCGCAGGGCACGAGGCTGACGACCTGCATTGGAACGGTCGAGCCTGGATAGCATACGTCAGTCTCGAGCAACCCCTCTTCCTTTATTCTCGCGCGCCCGTCATTGAGAGCTAGCAGAATTTGCTCGGTGGCGTGAGCGCAGGTCAACATATTAGCGAAGTGAGCAATGCATCGCGGACGCTTTTGCTCAACATCCGCACACTCGAGTGGGATCCTGTCTTCTGCAATTTTTCGGCATACGGGAATCGGTTCTTCCGCGTCTCGTGTCGACGAGCGAGGTGTACGGATATCTGGCGTACGGGCCCCTCAAGGGCGTGCCGCTTGGTGGTCTCGTTGGCGACCAGCAAGGCGCGCTCATCGGTAACAAGTGCCTTACTCAGGGCGAAGCAAATGCACGTATGGTACCGGCGCGTCTTGTTGTTCTGCACGGGCGCCGATATCTTGTACAGCAACCATGGACTGCTTAGTATGGTACGTAAATCGGACGTTTTTGTGTAGCAGATACGCTTCGCAGGTTGCATATCGATTGGTTCCAAGGAAAGACTGTTATGCCTTGGAAGAGCCAGTAAGCGAGAGCTTGGCACTGATACTGATGTTATGCAAGTAATGCTGACTTTCTCTTAATAGACGTTGGCTGCGTGACTCTATGAAGATGATCAAAACCGCTGATGAGACTCGCAGGCTCGGTGACCTCCACCTCAGGTGTCTACTTTGTAACTGCCTTCTCCGGTCTGCCGGCGCCTATTGGGATCCCGCCGCAACAGGTCTTCTCGTCTGCTTGACGTCATACACGACTCACCAGCGAACATCGCGCGCGTGACGCTCGCCTTCTAGACGCGCGTGGTGATAGGCATCATGAAGCTAGACTCCAAGTCAGAGCTCACGCATCTCGGTAGACGGCAACATGACGCGATGCAGGTCTAGGCCGATATGGGTGGGGCGGGTTCGAGGTCACGTGACCTGAGATGCGCAATACGTTGGGTTCCGCACTCTTGCCGGAGCTACAATTGGCTTGTTTGGGTGGGATTTTACCACACTGGAGGCGCTTTTCAGGGTTAATACAACGCGTAGCTCGCACATTTTGTCGCGATTGGGGGAGGAGGAACGTAGTGGGGCCTGGAGGGTTGGCTGCGCGCTGTTGGGTGGGTGGATAGAGACTGTTGAGTGATCGTGTAGAGTCTTCCCTCTGGAGGCGAGGGTGGGCAAGGCAAGCACCGGTCTTCAACATAATCTCACAGGTTTCTTTCAGTGTCACTTACTAGCTATTGCCGGGCCCTGTATAACACCTAAGGTCTAAAGAGCGATTCCGGTCCGTGAATAATTGTCTCTTCTATAAGCTACCTGTCTGCTCAAGCGGAAACAGAAGAGTGATGGGGTATTCGTACGTCGCAGTCATCATAAAGTACTATGCTTAGCGCTATAACCAAAGAAACCGAAGCGACAAACAAAATTCGAAGACGGGGGACAAGTATACGACCACGTGACACTAAAAAATACGTTCATTAGGGTGATCTTTGATCTGACGGGTGTTCGGCGTTACTAAATCCTGGTTTCGAGAAGTTCATGCGTCCAGCGGGGATGAAAGCTGGTAGGGGAGAGGCCGTGGAGGTTGGATGGACGGCTCAGTGGTTGAGGTCATTCTCTGCTCCTTGACGTGATCACACGACTCCAAAATTTCTGGGTTTAGGCTACGAGGGGCAGGCCTTCATACTCGTGAAGGGCACAGGTGCCTGAGGCTTGCGTTCTGGATGGCATTGACGAATGAGACGAATGCGTTATCAATGAAATTGTGAGCTCATGCAGTGCTGGTCGCAGCAGCTCACGAGCCTGAGGGAGGTCTCCAACGTCCGGTCGTAGATTACAAGAGAGTCGTCGACGGTCAGGGTCAATGCGAAGCGTGAGCCACTCGGTGCGGTCGGCCTCATTCAATCACGGTGGTGGTCATGGCCCAGGGCTTTCCTCCAAACGGGCCTTCTTATTCTGGGACGTCTGCGCCTCCTCGTCTTCCGCTTTGCGTTTCTCAGCCGCACCGCTTGCCTCGGGCACAGCAACAGGCGCTTTCTTCTTCACGACCATCGACGTGAGAATGACGAGATCATTCACCTGTAGGTCCTGTCGCTGCCGCGCTTCCGGATCCGAATTAAGTTCACGGTCAAGGGCGCGCTGTACCAACTCTGGCGCAGACAGCCCGCCGTCCCGCTCGCCGTTAGGGGCAGACTTTAACTCGCCCACCTGAGTAAACCACGGCGAATTAGCTTAGCAAGCCATGTCGTGTATCGTAGGGGGTGGCCCGGAGAAGAACGAACCTTGAGCGCGAGATTTTGCTTCAGTTCGCCGAGCTCATTAATCTCAGCCTCGATCTGTACCAAATCCTCCTGAGCGAGCGTAACCTGCTTGCCCTTGTCCTTTCCATTCGTATCAGAAGATTCGGGTAATGGTGGTAGCGTGCCCGCAGGACCAGGGGTCATGACAGACGAGCGGAACGGGTTCGCTGCGCCGTGACCGAGACCGAAGCCGGTTGCCTGCGGATCCAGCCCGACGCCGATCGAGGAACCTACACCGAGCGTAGTGGCGGGAGGTGAGCTAGTTAGTTGCACGGAAAGGCCAAAACTGCCACCAAGGCCTTCTGTCCTCACATCAGTCGTTGACGGCGACACACCGAGGCCTGTACTTTGTGACTGCGGGTGGGACTGAGACTTGCCCACTGCAAACTTGAAAAATGTAGGCGCGCGGGGAACCGGTGGAGGTGATGGTCACGATTTAGCATCCAGGACAGGTTGAGTGAACCGGTTTTGTGAAGTTCGAGGGGCTGTGGGGCGGGGAGGAGGGTTTCCTATGGGTGAGCCTGAGGGGTGTCGAGGCTGGACAGGCAGGCACAGGTCCAGAAGCCAGCCCGGTAAGATTAGACGTCTGCGCAGGTATAATCCGATTGGAAAGGTTCGTCAAAGGGGGTGGCAGGCTGGCAAAAAGGAAAAGAGTTGGGAGGCAGTCACCGATTGGATGGCGAATGTATTCGAATTTGGAGATGGGAACTGGTTTGGATACGTCACATCTGGGGTGGAATTGTTCGTCGGTACAGTGAATGGATTTGGGTTCGCTGCGGTGGGGAACGGGTTCATTGTCTGTCCGGCACTAGGGAATGGATTTGTAGGGTGCGTAGTTGGACCTGTCGGGAAGGGGTTGGTCGCAAGTAAGCCATTTTGTGCCAAAAAAGGGTCCGTAACCATCGGCACCGGTAGCGGTGGGTTCATCTGGCCAAATGGTGAAAACCCCGTAGCCTGTATGGGTAACGTACTTGCGCGGAAAGTGTTTGCGCCAGTCATCTGTGATTGAAGAGCATTAGGGGATCACGGGAAAGGGTTCGACGACTGCTGAGGCCTGAGGGGCGCCAGGCACAATAGTGAACTGAGGTTGCAGGATGCCAGTCGGTTGAGACTGGGCTTGGGACTGTGGGAAGGGGTCTACTTGTCCCCAATCCGACGTGAGAAAAGATAGTGTCCACTCGTCTGTCAGATCCACGCTGTGCTCAGTGAGCATGCGAGCGACGTCTACTTGTCCCATTGCGACGCCAGATGTAATGGTGTCGACCCGTGTTTATTCTGGGCTGTCAGATCCGCGCCGCGCTCAATGAGCACACGAGCGACGTCTACTTGTCCCTCGACTGCAACGCCAGATGTAATGGTGTCTGCCCCGTTTATTCTGGGCTGTCAGATCCGCGCCGCGCTCAATGAGCACACGAGCGACGTCTACTTCGTCCCCACTGCGACGCCAGATGTAATGGTGTCGACCCGTCTTTATTCTGGGCTGTCAGATCCGCGCCGCGCTCAATGAGCACACGAGCGACGTCTACTTGTCCCCACTGCAACGCCAGATGTAATGGTGTCTCCCGTGTTTATTCTGGGCTGTCAGATCCGCGCCGCGCTCAATGAGCACACGAGCGACGTCTACTGTCCCCACTGCAACGCCAGATGTAATGGTGTCTCCCCGTGTTTATTCTGGGCTGTCACATCCGCGCCGCGCTCAATGAGCACATGAGCGACGTCTACTTGTCCCCGCTGCGACGCCAGATGTAATGGTGTCGACCCGTGTTTATTCTGGGCTGTCAGATCCGCGCCGCGCTCAATGAGCACACGAGCGACGTCTACTTGTCCCCGCTGCAACGCCAGATGTAATGGTGTCGACCCGTCTTTTTCTGGGCTGTCAGATCCGCGCCGCGCTCAATGAGCACACGAGCGACGTCTACTTGTCCCCGCTGCAACGCCAGATGTAATGGTGTCGACCCCGTGTTTATTCTGGGCTGTCAGATCCGCGCCGCGCTCAATGAGCACACGAGCGACGTCTACTCGTCCCCTGCGACGCCAGATGTAATGGTGTCTCCCCGTGTTTATTCTGGGCTGTCAGATCCGCGCCGCGCTCAATGAGCACACGAGCGACGTCTACTCGTCCCACGCGACGCCAGATGTAATGGTGTCTCCCCGTCTTTATTCTGGGCTGTCAGATCCGCGCCGCGCTCAATGAGCACACGAGCGACGTCTACTGTCCCGCTGCGACGCCAGATGTAATGGTGTCTCCCCGTCTTTATTCTGGGCTGTCAGATCCGCGCCGCGCTCAATGAGCACACGAGCGACGTCTACTTGTCCCCCTGCAACGCCAGATGTAATGGTGTCGACCCGTCTTTATTCTGGGCTGTCAGATCCGCGCCGCGCTCAATGAGCACACGAGCGACGTCTACTTGTCCCCGCTGCACGCCAGATGTAATGGTGTCTCCCCTTTTGTTCTGGGCTGTCAGATCCGCGCCGCGCTCAATGAGCACACGAGCGCGTCTACTTGTCCCGCTTGCAACGCCAGATGTAATGGTGTCTCCCCGTCTTTATTCTGGGCTGTCAGATCCGCGCCGCGCTCAATGAGCACACGAGCGACGTCTACTTTTCCCGCCGCAACGCCAGATGTAATGGTGTCTCCCCGTCCTTCCTGGGCTGTCAGATCCGCGCCGCGCTCAATGAGCCACGAGCGACGTCTACTTGTCCCATTGCAACGCCAGATGTAATGGTGTCTCCCCTGTTTTTCTGGCTGTCAGATCCGCGCCGCGCTCAATGAGCACGAAGCGACGTCTACTTGTCCCTTTGCAACGCCAGATGTAATGGTGTCTCCCCTCTTTATTCTGGGCTGCAGATCCGCGCCGCGCTCAATGAGCAGCGAAGCGACGTCTACTTTCCCGATTGCAACGCCAATGTAATGGTGTCTCCCCTGTTTATTCTGGGCTGTCAGATCCGCGCCGCGCTCAATGAGCAACGAACGACGTCTACTTTCCCTGATTGCAACGCCAGATGTAATGGTGTCTCCCCTCGTTATTCTGGGCTGTCAGATCCGCGCCGCGCTCAATGAGCACAGAGCGACGTCTACTTCCCCAGCAACGCCAGATGTAATGGTGTCTCCCCCCATTATCCTGGGCTGCCGCATCCGCGCCGTGCTCATAAGCTTGCAGGCAGCTTTCACATGTCCATTTTGCGAGGCTAGATGCAATGGTGTCTTATTATTGGTGGAATCTCGAGAGCACACATCCTGTGAGTGCTCAATTATGAGGAACTCTACAACAGGGTGTAGGCCCCAAGAAGCGGCATAATGCATGGAAGGTTCGGGGGGAGTGGCAGCGGCGTTTCGTTTCGTGTCATTCGCTTCCATTTCGGAACTGCTGGGTCACATATCCAGACACAGATCGCAAGATGTGGTTGCTCGGGTCAAATAGTCGTTTCATCCCATCCTCCACATTTTGCGACACGTCCTCGAACCGCGCATGATCAACCCAGTGCTCCGCAGCATATTCAGCGAGAGGGAAGTCTTTCAGACTGTCCCTCGTGACATCCATATCCAGATGCAGCAGAATGCCCAAACAGGCTTGTGCTACAAGGGTATGCGCAGGTGTCATAGAAACGTGATGACGGCGGGAAATAATGTCGGTGCTTCGACAAGGCGGGTGGACGTCAAGAATTCCTTGACGGAAAAATGTGAGAATTGTACGACGGGGAGGATCATCTCGGTCAGTTGACAATGGCAAGTAGAGTGGAACATGTAGATAGTACGGCATCCGCTGGATCTTCCAGGCGCCAATCCTTATGAATTTCGGTATTGATCCTGCCTTGAAATCGAATGCGAGCAAGTCGGCCAATTCCTTGACGTAAAGTGGGTGGGAAGCGACTGCGACGAACTGAAACATGCGATGGGCGAATTCCCAATTTGCCTTATCGATTCCTTGTAAGGTACGCTCATATGTCTCGTCCAGCGTCTCTGGTAATTCGAGCAATGCTTGCGGGAGACGTGCTGGAATGCAGTTGCAAATGTGGACCATCTGACAATCCACCCATCTAAACCTACAACACAGAAATGAGCAAGAGTCATCAAGAGTTTAGTATCGATGTCTTACATCCCATTCGACCCTTCCGTGAGGCGGTGGATGGCCAGTTTCCTGTGCTCTTCCTTCCACCTTTTTGTTGTACGCGTGTAAATGACTGACTTGATGTACTCCTCGATATCCCTCTTTTGTCCGCCCTCGTCATGTAAGGAAACAGAGCGGAAAATTAAAGGCTCGAGGACATCTTTGATATCAGATTCTGGTCGGCTGGTGACGCATACGCGCAGACTCAGAATCTGTGTTTTGACGAGTTCCTCAATAAAGTTTAGGACTTCGGCACGGGGAGATCGAACGACTGATGGGTTTGGAAATTCGTCTAAAGCATCCACGATGAGATAGACGGGGGCTAGTCCAGGGAGTTTAAGTAGGTCCCTTAAACACCCCGCAAGTGCGTCGTCGCTGGGAGGACGTGAACCCTTGTCATGTTCCGAGTAGAATTTGGAAAGAATATCGAAGTAGGAGTCGGATTGGTGATAAAGTTGTACTAGGAAGGACGCGAGCAGTCCGCGCAATTCCTTCTTTCTGTCCTCCCTAAAATCACAGTAGAAAAATGCCAACGACGCGAGTCCAGCTTTCTGCATCGCACGGATGTCTTCAATGATTGTGGAGCTGACAAACACGATAAGTTCCCGATATGGAAATACAAAAATTTCACGTACCAAAACACGCTTTTTCCAGCGCCCGCTGCGAAATCAAAAAATAATTAGTCCTGTTGAATCGCAAGCTGGAATTAACAAACGTTTCCCATGGACCCATAGAAGTGACCCGGGACTTCGGACTTCTCCATTCGGAAACGTGTTGCCATGAATGAACCACTCTGCAGTCCCGGGATGGCTTGATTCGCAGGCAGCAGATGATTCTTCCAGGGATCAGGGCGATACCACCGAAAATACTTCTGTAGCTGTCACCTGTTTGACAATCTCGGTGATCCCAGTCAGCTACCACAAATCAAAAAATGGCTCACGCTTCGCCTTGTTCAAATCACTCGCGACTTATGCATAATTTCTGATGCTCATCAGATACACGATCACCTGATTGGGCCTGGAAAATATACCGAGGTTTCGTTAAATGGCCAACCGATACCTCGCCGTCTACAGGAAATATCCTCAACACCAGCGGGCGACAACTTGGTGGATTTGCTCACCGTCCATCACCACCTTCACATTCCCGACAAGACCATGGACGACCTTGAGGATTTGTGCTACGGTTTGCCGAGCCTCGTCCTGTGTCAATCGGTCTAGCCTCTGGACCATCGCCTCCATTTTCTTCTCGCCAACAAGCTTCCGAACAAGTTTTTCTTCATTCATGAGTCAGCTAATAATTCCCTCACCGACGATGAACTCACTGAGTTTTCCCTGCTTTGTCTCTTTGGTCGTCAACGCGAGTGTGGAGAGCAGCTCCACGAGTATCTTGACGATCATCTCATTCATGGCTTCTGTGGGAGGGATCTCGGTATAGATCTCGAGGCGATTGAGGAAGTGCCCGATGGACTCGAGCAAATCGGCCAGGGCACTGTAGTCATCTATGACGCCCTTGACCGCCTAATACGCTTAATTGTTACAAAGATGGGCGCTCAGCGACTAAATATAGGTACATACAGAGAGTAGAATACCGAGGGCAGTCTGTATTGCTTTCACGGGCGGGAGATGCTATAGGATGAGTCAGAGACGTTGAACTTCATGTCGGCGCCTACGGACATACCAAGCCTACAGCAGAAGAAAGTCTATGCAAAATGGTTAAGACCTTTTTGAGTGGCTTCAAGACTTTGTCTTTTTCTCGGAATTCCTTGAAGTCTTGCGCTTGTTCACGAAGAATAGCGGTAACGGACTCGACGGAGTTACCATCCTGGAGGCGCTCGGCGAGAGGATGTTCGGCCAATTGTATGCCCGTCTGCTGCTTGTAGTCCTCCAAAGCGGCCTCAAAGAGCACACGTAAATGTGACGATCCTGGCTGGTCTCATGTCAAAAGTGAGGGAGGAAATGTGGGATTGGAAGGGGTTTTGGTTCGCTGGGAGGAAATGGTGAGGAGATAATGGGAT
>WTXE01000478.1:0-17601 GCA_022496225.1 Russula aff. rugulosa BPL654 | reverse complement strand
TAGATGCGACGGGCGCGATACAGTGAGACGGCTTTCGCCGAAGTTAACTTTTTTTTTCGCACGGCAAAGATCACGAGACAACACTGGCGTAGGGCGTCGTCGTCGATCGTCGCTCGCTTCTTTATCGCCAAACTGTGGGCGATCTCAAGCAACCATTTCTCCCTTACCATCCCAGCACCGAATTCTCATCGGTCGGTATGCAAAGAAAAACTCACAGGCTGCATCAATACTAACAAAGTCTCAAATAGCTCAGCTAAAAGGCGTACCCATCATCAGATCTCCCCACCATATTCAGTGCCGCCTTCGCCTCTCCACCATTTCCTAGCCGCCCTGGGATATCGGTCCCAATAGATAGCCATTCTGAGGGCTTTCTGATGGTAGGGAATCAAAATCTTCGCAGCCTGAGGATTCTGGACTCAGAAACAAGCTAAACAAAATCGACGTATGACTTTCATGATCATTGTGCGACATCTCGCAATGATTGCTGACTGGCGTGATGTGATGTAGGCCAGGCGAATCGAATCGACGTACTTCCTGATGATGCCCTACTAGAAATATTTGATTTCTATGTGACGGTTCTATTGCGTGGAGACAAACCGGAGATAGAGGCATGGCAAGTGCTGGTTCATGTATGTCGACGATGGAGAAGCCTTGTATTTCGATCACCACGTCGCCTGAATCTCCAACTTTATTGTACACCCGAAACACCTGCAAAAGACAAACTGGACGTCTGGCCAGCCTTGCCTCTCATCGTTAGGGGAAATGACCATATCATCAGGCACGGACAATGTCATTGCAGCACTTGGACAGAGCAATCGTGTATGTGAAGTCTTCCTCTACTCTGCTCGTTGGCAATTGGAAAAAGTCATGGCCGCGATGCAGGTGCCATTCCCGGCGTTGACACTAATATCAATGGCTCTGTCGCATGATGAAACGCTGTCAGCCATTCCCGATTCGTTCCTGGGTGGATCTGCCCCAAGTCTGCGATACTTCTCGTTGGATGGCATTCCATTTCCGGGATTGCCAAAACTACTTCGGTCTGCTACCACCTCGTCTCCCTTCGCTCTACAATATTCCTCATTCCGGGTACATTTCACCCGAAGCGATCGTCGCTCTCATCTCCGGTTGTCCAGCCTCAGACACTTTCCCTTGATTCCAATCCCCTCAATCTCGCCCTGACTGGCAAAGCCGAAGTCTGCCTCCACCAAAACGCTCTATCCTCCCCGCTCTCAGCAACTTGATTTCAAAGGCGTTACCGAATATTTAGAGGAACTCGTGACCCGCATTGACACCCCTCAACTCGACCAAATAGATATAACCTTCTTCAATCAAATCGATTTCGACTGCCCACGGCTCGCCCAATTCATTAATTGTACACCAACTCTCGGGCACTGGACAAGCACATGTGCAATTCGAACTTCCACCGCCGCGTCAAACTTCGATACCGGACATCTCGTTTGGCCTCGACGGTCTCGAGATAGAATCTCATGCAGAGAACCAGATTGGCAGCTTTCGTCCATCGAGCAGGTCTGTAACTTCTCTTTGCATCCCATTTCTCCGGTAGAGGACCTCTACATCGAGCGTCGATATTGGCAACTAGTTTGGAAGAATGATGGCATCGAGAACACCCTATGGTTGGAACTCTTGCTTCCATTTACCGCGGTGAAGAATCTCTATCTATCCAAGGAATTTGCGCCAGGTATCGCGGCCACCCTGGAAGAGCTCGTTGGAGCAGAATAACAGAAGTGTTGCCCAGGCTGCAGAATATTTTCGTGGAGGGGCTCGAGCCATCGGGACCGTTCCAGAAAAAATTGGGCGTTCGTTGCCGCGCGACAGCTCTCCGGTCACCCTATCGCCATTTCTGTCTGGGACAAGACCCCGACATGGAATCGATGTGATGCAGCTCGTAAGTTACAGCCCATGCTCTCTAGTTTTCACGTTCATCTTATATCGCCCTTGCCGTGCAATGACAGTTGCTCCAACTCGCGTCGCCTCTTGCTTCATTTTTCCTGATTTTTTCCCCTTAATCCCTTTCTCTCCTCCATTATCGTACATGTACCGTGCTCTGTCTGACACGTTCTCACACATGCACCTACACGCATACTGTACGTACAACCCGTATCGTATTATACAAGTGCCTCTCTAGCGTCGAATGTTTTACGTCGATTGCTGGTGCTGGTTTCGGAAATCGAATCTCTGACCGCCGAGACGAAATTTTGTTGTGCAGAGGAAGGAGAGGTTCGTACTTGGCGCGCTAGTAGGCGGTCATGTAGCCTGCGCAACGGAAATATGAGATAGGGCTACATTAAATGCCCTGGCTGAAGACTCGCTCAAGAGGAGCATGGAAGGGTCATCACGACGCCTTCGCGGGCGTCGAACCTGATTCAATTGTTTGGTAATCCTATATATACAACCAGTCACAATACATCATTAGGAGGCCAGCCAAGCGCGCCAGGCAAGTCCATGACTGACAGTCTCAGCTAGTGCCACACGAGGATGTGTATGCGATGATTGCGATCAAGATAACTGAAATGTTGTCGAGATGACCCAGGTATGAGACAATGTCAAGAAGTAGAGCGATTCCAGCGAAATATTGCTTTTGCTGTGAGAATGGCTGAATTATGTGTGCCAGTGCATCAACGGGTAGCGTCGTACCGAACAGATACCCTCACCCTGGTTGAAAGGGTGTATAACACATTAACAGTCCGCTTGAACCTTTCCATCGTCTCCTCGAAGGTTACGGACTTGCTCCTGAAGGACGATGGACATCAACGAGTCGACGACGAAGTGCCTCGGCAGATCGCTATTTTCAAGCTGTTTGTTGTGGAATTAAGATGTGTCCTGGCTCCCTGCTCGCTTCTCAAATTAAAGGCAGCTTCGAAAATAATTTAGCACTGGAGAGGGGTTGATGGACAATGCGTTGAAAGAGATGGCTGCGGGCGCGGTGTTTTTTCGCACGGCAAAGATTATGAACAGACACCGTTTTGGAAAGACACCGTTTTGGCGTGGCGTAAGCGCGTCGTCGTCGATCGTGGCTCCTTAGATGTTCGTCTCTCACACAGGCAATGGGTTGAAGCTCATGTCCGCGCGACTATAACGAAAATTCTATCGAAATTTAGCGTGAAAACCCACATCTTCCACGCGCACAACTTACACGCCACGCCAATGCACCGACGCCGCAATCACGATCATAAGAATTCATCAATGTCAAGTTGATCCTCATTGGCAACTCATCCATAGGGAAGAGCAGTCAGTTGTTGCGTCTCTCCAATAAGCAGCGGTTGCTTGAGGATGAGGCGAGCTCGATGATCGGGTTTGACTTTCGGGTACGCTCTCGCGACCTCCCTCTTAAATCATATTTTTCTCTTCATCATTATTGACTTGACGACGTACGGGTGTGCGTTGTAGGAATACTACTATGTCAGGTACATAAGCTGAAGGTTCAGAGGCGGAAGGTCAAGATGAGTATATGGGTGCGTCGCTGTGCTTTCTTCCTCTCGTCGGAAAGGACAGACGCCGAGATGCTTTTCTTTGCACTATTGTAGAACACTACAGGCCAAGAACGTTTCCGAACCATCACTACATCGTATTACCGCGGAGCGCAGGGCGTTATACTCGGTACGAGTACACACCGCGCTACATTTCTCCTCTTCGTGGCTCACACAGTGGATCATCTCTGTCCACCTTGCTGCGCATGCTCTCCCGCACGTATGTGATATGCATTTAGTATACGATGTGTCAAATCGAGAATCGTTCGAGGCGCTCCCGCGATGGTTAGAGGAACTTGAGAACCATGTGCCACCTGAAGTCGTGAAGATCGTTGTTGGCAATAAGCTTGACAAGGTAAAGTCCTCTCCTCTTCTCTCATCACCATCGTCCTTTTCCGCCGACCGCTAACGAACGACACTCACACACCCACTCATGCACGCATCCCCATTTAGGAATACTTTCGACAAGTGCCCACATCAGAAGGCGCAGCGTTCGCAGCGCGGACGGGATGTCTATTCGTCGAGTCGTCCGCCAAGACGGCCGAGGGTGTAACCGAGGCGTTCAACGAGGTCGTCGCGCGCATCATCGAGACGCCTTCGCAGTGGAATGAGGATAAGCCCAAGTCGTCAGGAAGGACGACCGCGGCCGCCAACACCACCGCCGTTAGTGGACTGCGCCGTGCCACAGCCGAGAGTATGCCGGGGAATATCGATCCCAGGTGCAGGACGGGACACGTCGGGAAGGTGTTTGTGTTAGTTTGCCCCATCCTGAGGGTGGTGGGCAGGCACGAGTGGTGCATGCGATATCAGACCTTATCTGGGAAATGCTATTCATGATATTAATCATGTTTTATCTTGTATTATACCATCGTCGCGTTGTGCGACTTTTTATAATAAGAGACTGCTTCAGTATCGCATCGCCCGCCGCCGCCGTCTACTAGTACACGTTTCCTAGGAAAGTTACACGTGTTTGACGGACCCGCAGTGTGGGCAATCTCAATCAACTTGTTGTCCCCTACCATCCCAGCACCGAATCTTCGTCGCCTCATCGATCGGCCACTCTCAGTTGTATGTCAAG
This sequence comes from Russula aff. rugulosa BPL654, assembly GCA_022496225.1. Lineage (NCBI taxonomy): Eukaryota > Fungi > Basidiomycota > Agaricomycetes > Russulales > Russulaceae > Russula > Russula aff. rugulosa BPL654. Next base: position 13,035 of record WTXE01000478.1, on the reverse strand, counting down.
AAAAACTCACGCGCTGCATCAATAACTAACAAAGTCTTAAATAGCTCAGCTAAAAGGCGTGTCGGGTGCCCCTCATCAGATTTTCCACCATATTCAGTGCTGCCTTCGCCTCTCCACCATTTCATAGCCGCCCTAGGATATCGGTCCCAATAGATAACCATTCTGAGGGCTTGCTGATGGCAGGGAATCAGAATCTTCGCAGCCTGAGGAATCTGGCTCGGAGGAACGAGCTAAACAAAATCGACGTATGTCTTTCACTGGCATGATCATTGTGCGACATTCGCAATGACTGCTGACTGGCGTGATGTGATTTAGGCCAGGCGAATCGAATCGACTTACTTCCTGACGATACCCTACTAGAAATATTTGATTTCTATGTGAATGCGAGTCTATTGCGTGGATACAAAGCGGAGATAGATGCATGGCAAGTGCTGGTTCATGTATGTCGGCGATGGAGAAGCCTTGTTTTTCGATCACCACGTCGCCTGAAACTCCAACTTTATTGTACACCCGGAACACCTGCAAAAGACACAGTGGACGTCTGGCCAGCCTTGCCTCTCATCGTTAGGGGCAACATGACCATATCATCAGGCACGGACAATGTCATCGCAGCACTTGGACAGAACAATCGTGTATGTGACGTCTCCCTTCGGTACTTTGCTCGTTGGCAATTGGGAAAAGTCTTGGCCGCGATGCAGGTGTCATTCCCGGAGTTGACAGATCTGCGGCTCTCGTCGAATAATGATTATGAAACGCTGTCAGCCATTCCCGATTCGTTCCTGAGTGGATCTGCCACAAGTCTGCGATACTTCCAATTGGCTGGCATTCCATTTCCGGGATTGCCAAAACTACTTCTGTCTGCTACCCGCCTTGTCCTCTTTGGCTTTCAATATTCCTCATTCCGGTACATTTCACCCGAAGTGATGGTCACTCTCCTCTCCGTGTTGTCCAGTCTCAGAACACTTTCCCTTGGATTCCGATCCCCTCAATCTCGCCCTGACTGGCAAAGCCGAAGTCTGCCTCCACTAAACGCTCTATCCTCCCCGCTCTCACAAATTTCATTTCAAAGGCGTTACCGAATATTTAGAGCAACTCGTGACCCGCATTGACACCCCTCAACTCGACGAAATGCATGTAACCTTCTTCAATCAAATCGATTTCGACTGCCCACGGCTCGCCAAATTCATTAATTGTACACCAACTCTCAGGGCACTCGATCAAGCACGTGTGCAATTTTTGATTCCACCGCCGCGTCAACTTCGATACCGGACATCTCAGTCTGGCCTCGACGGTCTCACGATAGCAATCTCATGCGGAGAACCAGATTGGCAGCTTTCGTCCATCGAGCAGGTCTGTAACTTCTCTTTGCATCCCATTTCCACGGTGAGGACCTCTACATCGAGCGTCGATATTCGCAACTAGTTTGGAAGAATGATGGCATCGAGAACACCCTATGGTTGGAACTCTTACTTCCATTTACCGGGTGAAGAATCTCTATCTATCCAAGGAATTTGCGCCAGGTATCGCGGCCACCCCTGGAAGAGTCGTTGGGAGCAGAATAACAGAAGTGTTGCCCAGGCTGCAGAATATTTTCGTGAAGGGGCTCGAGCCATCGGGACCGTTCCAGAAAAACATTGGGCGGTTCGTTGCCAAGCGACAGCTCTCCGATCACCCTATCGCTATTTCTGACTGGCGCAAATCCAAGTGACGCAGCTCGTAAGTTACGGCCATGCTCTCTAGCTTTCATATTTATCTTATATCGCTCTAGCGGTGCAAGGGTAGTTGGCTGTTGTTCAACTCGCCTCGCTTCTTGCTTACTTCATTTCTCCTGAAAACTTCCCCGTCCCTCCCTTTCTCACCTCCATCTATCGTGTATTGTGCCATGCTCTGTCAGACGCGTTCTGACACATGCACTAGCACGCATACTGTACGTACTACCCGTATCATGTTGTACTAGTACCCTGTCTAGCGTCGAATGTTTTATATCGATTGGCTCTGATTTTGGAGATTGAAACTCTGCCCACCGAGACGATATTTCGTTGCGTAGATGAAGGAGAGGTTCGTACTTGGTGCGCTAGTAGGCGGTCATGTAGCCTGTGCAACGGAAATGTGAGATGGGGTTGCATTACTGTAAATGCCCTGTTTCAAGACTCGCTTAAGAAAAGCACGGAAGGGTCATCACGATGCTTTCGCGCGCGTCGAAATTGTTGGGTAATCCTATAGACCCAACTAGTCGCAATGTATCATCAGGAGAGCCAGCCAAGCGCAGCCAGGAAAGTCCATGCCAGGATGTGTATGCGATGATTGCGATCACGATAGCTGACAACAGATGTCGAGACAACCCAGGTAGGATACACACAACAAGAAGTAGAGCGATTCCAGCGAACGGTTGTTTTGCTGTGGGAATGACTGAAAGAGATTGATCATGCGTGTCAGTGTAACAACGCATAGCGTCGTACTGTACCAAACGAACCATATCCTCACCAAATAATTATTATAAACCACTGGTTGGAAGGGTGTACAACACATTATCAGTCCGCTTGAACCACACCATTGAAAAACCTTTCTATCGTCTACTTGGAGGTTACGGAGAGCCTTGGCAGATTCACCATTTTCAAGCTATTTGTTGTTGAATCAAGTTGTGTCTCTGCTCGCTTCTAGAATTCAAGGCAGCTTTGAAAATTAATTCAGCTCCGGAGAGGAGTTGATGGACAACGCGTTGAAAGCGATGGCGGGCGTGGTTGGAATACAGCAAATTCAATTACAGCGCTTTCGGAAATTGTTGCCACACTTCCAAATTCGTGTTTTTAATTCAAAAAAATTAAAACAATTCCGAAAATTCGAAAAAAAGTGTCATTTGCCCATTCCCTTCCACTACACATTCGTACGCCTCTAAAAGTCCTTTAATAACCCAGCAGTGGGTCTCAGGTACAAGTGCAAGTGCAATTGTGAATATGAATGGTGGTGCAAGGTGAGTTCATTGAGTTGACCTGGCAACTCGGACCCTCACCGTTCTCTTCCTCTCAGTCTCCTCCGTCTTCCTCTTCGCCTCCCTCCTCGTTGCCAGACCAACCCTCGAGTGTCTTGCATTTGGTGCGCAACTTCTCAAGACACACCAGCAAGGGGGATCAACAAATCCGTGCCTTTCTCAGGTGGGCACAAACCCATACCACGTTCTGTTTGCATCTTCAGCATGGATTTGAGTGCTGCCACCAGTGGCACTGGTACTCCTGGTGGTGGTCATCGGGGGCATCAGCAAGGTACAGATCGGACGACAGCAACACACATCAGGAAAAGATCCATCTGCTTGAAAATAGCTTAAAAGTCCTTAAAATGGCTTTTTAGCGTTCCAAGAGCTCTCAAGCTAAATAAGCCCATATTTTTTTGTTTTTTGTTTTAAGCATAACTCAGTCAATTCTTGTCCAATTTGCATGCTTAAGGGCTCATTTGAATCGCATTAAAAAGGGCTACGTCATGAATACATAGAATTTGCAATATTCCCACATTTCACCATTTCAAGCTAAATTAAGAGGAAAAAAGCAAATGGATCTTTTGCTGATGCAGGTAAGCAGTACTGCTGGTGTCATCGCCCCTCCCTCACCTCGCCATTCTTCATCGTTCTTATGCTCCCTTATATGGTCCCGTAGTGGTGCTGCAAAAGTGTCTGCATCTATGATAGGTAGGCTCTCACCTACAACCCTTTTTCTTCTTTCCAGACACCAGATGCCCACTGTGTACCACTATCGCGACACCGCCAAAGTTCCCCGATGAGCCACTCTAACACCACTATCACCAACACCACTGTTGATTTCGACACCTTCACGGCAGCTAACAAAGAGACAACAAGGCTTCGGTGTGGATGTGAATGGTGAATGGGTGTGCATTGGGACTGGGTGGATGGGAATGGGCTCTAATGTGGTCCGTCACTTCTCCGTTCTCCGATTTACCACGACAGATCTAATGATCAATGTATATCATCACTCGGGAGCGTTGATCGCCATGAGCACTCCAATAGTTCATAATAGCCATAGTATAGTTGTAGTACATTCATTTGTTCTTTTTATAACATCAATACATGTACAGTGGCTCAAAGTACTGTCCCAATGTTTTGCTGTTTCGGAAAGATGAGCTTACAGTAAATCAGGTAAATTACGTAAAATGGTGAGAATAATATATATTATAGAATAGCATCTTATCTTTCAAACAAGCCATAGAGCACGTGATACGGGCCAGAAGTAACGGAGTTATAAGCAAAATAAGTTGACCTATCATTGGGACAGTACTTTGACCCTTTTATTTTGTATTAATGTTTCATCAATAGAGACACCAATTTATATCCCAGAGGGCTGAAATTGAGCATGGATGTAGTGTGACCTATAGTAAACTCAAATCAGGTGCAAGTTACCCAAAACAGTTTGCTCCTTCTCTACTATTACCATTACAAACCCTTTTTTTCTCATATATGTCAATATATCTTTTTTTTTCTTTAGGCTGGCCACCCACATCAAATGACAGTCAGAATAGCATTCAAAAGCATTCAATAAACTTTTCCATTCATAAAAAATACCATTCTCACCTTTTAAAGCCCTCTAAAGGTCATTAAATAAAGCTTTCTATGCATAAAATATACTATATTGGTCATTTTCTTATGTTTAAAGAAGCAAAAACAGCTATATAAGTTTATCAAAATGCTTAACTCAATTAAGAACACCAGTATCTTCAATATTTTAAGCATTACTCCCAGCATATTAAGCTTTACAGCACAAATACCCTTCTAAAGTTGCTGTATATCATTCTAATCAAACTGAGATATTGAATAGCTTAAGGAATAAAACCGTTAAAAATCTGAAAATATTTGTGACAATAGATGAGATAAAACCACTAGGGGTCCTCTGCCAACTCTAAGCAATCCAATTAATTGTTCCCAAGGTATTGAACTGGCTAAGTCTGGTTAAGATGATTTACTGTAATTTTAAAAGGGTATATATGCCATAAGGCTTAATATGCTAGAAGTTATGCTCAAAATATTGAAGATACTGGTGTCTTTATTTGAGTTAGGCATTTTGGTAAACCTATAGAGCTGTTTTTGCTTTTTAAACATAAGAAAATGATCAATATAGTATATTTTATGCATAGAAAGCTTTATTTAATGACCTCTAGAGGGCTTTAAAAGGTGAGAATGGTATTTTTTATGAATGGAAAAGTTTATTAGAATGCTTTTGAATGCTATTCTGACTGTCATTTGATGTGGGTGGCCAGCCTAAAGAAAAAAAAGATATATTGACATATATAAGAAAAAAAGGGTTTGTAATGGTAATAGTAGAGAAGGAGCAAACTGTTTTGGGTAACTTGCACCTGATTTGAGTTTACTATAGGTCACACTACATCCATGCTCAATTTCAGCCCTCTGGAATATAAATTGGTGTCTCTATTGATGAAACATTAATACAAAGTAAAAGGGTCAAAGTACTGTCCCAATGATAGGTCAACTTATTTTGCTTATAACTCCGTTAATTCTGGCCCGTATCACGTGCTCTATGGCTTGTTTGAAAGATAAGATGCTATTCTATAATATATATTATTCTCACCATTTTACGTAATTTACCTGATTTACTGTAAGCTCATCTTTCCGAAACAGCAAAACATTGGGACAGTACTTTGAGCCACTGTACGTGTTGCTGAGAAAAACCCCAGGCCCGAGGTGAACCCTAGTGGAGGTATAGGGGAGAGGGAGCGGCCATGAATGGGGATCAGCGAGGGTGAAGGCCAAGCTGTGGGTGTGATGAATGACTTAATGACTATTCAGTCCTCAGGGTGGGGTTGAAATCGGCGGTGTTGGTTGTTGTCGGCTCCACCTATTCGCTGTGCAAAATAATGGGTAATCAAAATGCAAAAAGGAAAGTGAACAAGCTTACATGTTGTTCTAGTCGCATCGGAGGGGGAACTGGCCAGTGGAAAAGATTCAGAGACATTAAACAGTTGTACGAAACCGCACGAACTCGATCAATATAAAAATAGCATTGAAGTTGAGGAACGTCTGAAGGGGCACCTGTGCGAGAACAAGTGTAGGCCATACTGCCGCCATAGGTAGAAATGCTTGTGCGTTTTGAAGGACGGATCGCGCAGAAGTTCGAGGTGCAAGCCGGGAGACCAGAACTTTGGTGGTGTCACGATAGTGGTACGCAGCGGTGAAAAGAAGAAAAGAGGGTCGTTGGCAGAAGTCTACCTATCACAGATGCAGACGCTTTTGCAGCACCACCACAGGACCATATAAGGGAGCATAAGAACGATGAAGAATGGCGAGGAGGGGGAAGGGTGATGACGCCGGTAGTACTCATCAGGAAAAGATCCATTTGCTTGAAAATGGCTTAAAAGCCCTTAAAACGGCTTTTGAGCGTTCCAAGAGCTCTCAAGCTAAATAAGCCCATATTTTTTGGTTTTTTGTTTTAAGCATAACTCAGTCAATTCTTGTCCAATTTGCATGCTTGAGGGCTCATTAGAATCGCATTAAAAAGGGCTACGTCATGAATACATAGAACCTGCAATATTCCTGCATTTCACCATTTCAAGCTAAATAAAGAGGAAAAAGCAGATGGATCTTTTGCTGATGCTGCTTACCCATGTTGCTGTCATCCGATCTCTCCCTTGCTGATGCCCCTGATGACCACCACCAGCAGTACCAGTGCCGCTGGTGGCGGCACACAAATCCATACTGAAGATGCAAACGGAAGTTACGGAACGTGGTATGGGTTTGTGCCCACCTGCATCAGGAAAAGATCCATCTGCTTGAAAATGGCTTAAAAGTCCTTAAAATGGCTTTTTAGCGTTCCAAAAGCTCTCAAGCTAAATAAGCCCATATTTTTTTGTTTTTTGTTTTAAGCATAACTCAGTCAATTCTTGTCCAATTTGCATGCTTAAGGGCTCATTTGAATCGCATTAAAAAGGGCTATGTCATGAATACATAGAATTTGCAATATTCCCACATTTCACCATTTCAAGCTAAATTAAGAGGGAAAAAGCAAATGGATCTTTTGCTGATGTGAGAAAGGCACGGGTTGATGATCCCCTCGCTGGTGCGCCTTGAGAAGTTGTGCACAAAATGCAAGACACTCGAGGGTTGGTCTGGCAACGAGGAGGGAGATGAAGAGGAAAACGGAGGAGGCTGAGAGGAAGAACACGGTGAGGGTCCGAGTCGCAGCAAATGTCCGGGCCAACTCAGTGAAGTCACCTCGCACCACCATTCATATTCACACTTGCACTTGCAGTTGTATCTGAGACCCACTGCTGGGTTATTGAAGGACTTTTAGAGGCGTACGAAAGTGTAATGGAAGGGAATGGGCAAATGACTTTTTTTTCGAATTTTCGGAATTGTTTTAATTTTTTGAATTAAAAAATGCAATTTTGGAAGGTGGCAACAATTTCCGAAAGCGCTGTAGACGGCTTTTGCCGACGTGAAATTTTCTTTCTTTTATATATTTTTTCACACCAACAGACCCAGGTATTTCGGCACACGCGAAGCCAGCCTTTTAAGTTCTCTTTCTCTTCTCTTGCACCACCACGGCCCCAACCGCTCCTGTCTAACGCAATCAATGCCACACCAGCACCCACCGACACTGACACGCACAGAATACGAAAGATGACTGGTGACCCATCGCAACACACTCTCAACCTCACCGGCCTCAACTCCCCCACTCTTAATCCCTCACATCTTCCACTCGCACAACTCACACATCACGCCAATGCACTCACCATAGCACCGACGCCACAATCAGGGGCATAAGAACTCACCAATGTCAAGTTGCTGCTCGTTGGCAACTCATCTGTAGGGAAGAGTCGTCTGTTGTTCCGTTTCTCCGATAAGCGGTACCCGAGGATGAGCGAACGCAACGACCGGGGTCGATTTTCGGGTGCGCTCTCGCAATTCCCTCTTATCCCTTTCTCTTCATTATTGTTGACGTGGGAATATGAAAGAATCCCAGGGTCTGTCCTTTCGGACGAGAGGGAGAAAGCATAGCGACGCACCCATATACTCATCTTGACCTTCTGTCTCCTTCCGTCCCTGAACGGCCTGAACCTCCAGCTTGCGTACCTGATATCGTGGTACCCTACAAGCCAAGAACGTTTCCGCACCATCGCCGCATCGTATTTCCGCGGAGCCCAGGGCGTCGCACTCGGTACGAGTACTCACATCGCTACGTTTCTCCCCTTCGTAGCTCACTCAGGGGTCCTCTGTCCTCGCTTGCTGCGCATGCGCTCCCGTACGTCTGTAATATGCATTTAGTGTACGATGCGTTGAATCGAGAATCGTTCGAGGCGCTCGCGCTATGGTTAGAGGAGCTTGAGAACTATGTGCCACCTGAAGTCGTGAAGATCGTTGTTGGCAATAAGCTTGACAAGGTAAAGTCCTCTCCTCTCCTCTCCTCTCATTACCATCATCCTTTCCCGCCGACCGCTGACACGCGACACTCACGCACGCACACCCTACCCCCATTTAGGAATACTCTCGACAAGTGCCCACATCAGAAGGCGCAGCATTCGCAGCGCGGACGGGATGCCTATTCGTCGAGGCGTCCGCCAAGACGGCCGAGTGTGTAACCGAGGCATTCAACGAGGTCGTCGCGCGGATCATCGATACGCCCTCGCTGTGGAATGAGGATAAGCCTAGGAAGGACAACTGCCCCGCCAACACCACCGCCGTTAGTGGACTGCGCCGTGACACGGCCGAGACATGCCAGGGAAGATCGATCTGTCCCAGGTGCAGGATGACGAGACGTCGTCAGGGTGTTTATGTTAGTAGTGCGGAGGTTCTTTTTTCTTACTTTGCCCAGCTGAGGGCAGGCACGACCATGCGATGTCAGACCTGCAACTCGTGATCATTACAGTATCTGAGAAACGCTTTTTTAACTTGATGACCGTATTCATGATATCAATCATGCTTTATCTCGTATTATACCATCGTCGCGTTGTGCGACTTTATAATAAGAGACTGGTTTAGGGCGCTTGCAAGCCTGAGATTACGTGCATCTTCAACACGTGCTTGGCAGTATTCGTTGTCTCTTAATGCGCAACTGTGGGTTCTCCCCTACCATCATCCCAGCACCGAATCCTCATCGCTCTGTGGCAGGAAAACTCACACGCAGCTCAATAACTAGTACTCACAAAGTCTCAAATAGGCCGGCTAAAGGACGTGCCCCTCATCAGATCTCCCCACCCCTCCGGTACCGCCTTCGCCTCTCCACCATTTCCTAGCTGCCCCGGGACATCAATCCCAATAGATAGCCGTTCTGAAGGCTCGCTGATGGCAGAGAATCAGAATAGTCGCAGCCTGAGGATTCGGGAAATTCAAGCCAAACAAAATCGACGTATGTCTTTCATAATCATTATGCGACATCCCGCAATGATTGCTGCTGACTCGCGTGATGTGATGTAGGCCAGGTGGAACGAATCGACGTACTCCCTGATGACGTCCTACTAGAAATATTTAATTTCTATGTGAATATGCGTCTATGGGGAAGCAAAGGGGGCGTGGAGGCATGGCAATCTCTAGTTCATGTGTGTCGACGATGGAGAAGCCTTGTTTTTCGATCACCACGTCGCCTGAATCTCCGACTTTTTGCACACCCAAACACCCGCGAAAGACACACTGGACGTCTGGCCAGCCTTGCCTCTCATCATTAAGGGCACTATGGCTTCATCATCATGGGCGGACAACATCATTGCGGCACTCGAGCAGAGCAATCGCGTATGTCAAGTCTTCCTTGTGGGTTTGCGATTGGAAGTCGTCTTGGCCGCAATGCAGGTGCCATTCCCGGAGATGACAAATTTGCTGCTCGAGTCACATGATGAAACACCAGTTATTCCCGTTCCCGATTCGTTCCTGGGTGGATCTGCCCCACGTCTTCAACACTTCCGTTGTTTGACATTCCATTTCCGGGACTGCCAAAACTACTTTTGTCTGCAAATCACCTTGTCTCCCTTTCGCTCTTTCGTATTCCTCATTCCGGGTACATTTCACCCGAAGCGATCGTCGCTCTCATCTCCGTGCTGTCCAGCCTCGAAAGTATTTCCCTTGGATTCCAATCCCCTCAATCTCGCCCTGACTGGCAAGGTCGAAGTCTGCTCCACCAAAACGCTCTATTCTCCCCGCTCTCAACACTTTTTTTTTCAAAGGCGTTACCGAATATTTAGAGGAACTTGTGACCGGCATAGACACCCCTCAACTCCACCGAATGGATATAAATTTTTCAATCAAATCGATTTGACTGCCCACGGCTCGCCCAATTCATTAACTGTACACCAACTCTCAGGGCACTCGATGAAGCACGTGTGCAATTCTTTGATTCCACCGCCTGCGTCAATCTTCGATACCGGACATCTCAGTCTCGCCTCGACGGTCTCAAGATAGCAGTATCATGCGGAGAACCAGATTGGCAGCTTTCGTCCATCGAGCAGGTCTGTAACTTTTCTTTGCATTCCATTTCCACGGTAGAGGACCTCTACATCGAGCGTCTATATCCGCAACTAGTTTGGAAGGATGATGGCATCGAGAACACCCTATGGTTGGAACTCTTACTTCCATTTACCGCGGTGAAGAATCTCTATCTATCCAAGGAATTTGTGCCAGGTGTCGCGGCCGCCCTGGAAGAGCTCGTTGGGATCAGGATAACAGAAGTGTTGCCCAACCTGGAGAATATTTTCGTGGAGGAGCTCGAGGCATCGGGACCTTTCCAGGAAACTATTGGGCAGTTCGTTGCCGCGCGACAGCTCTCCGATCACCCCGTCACCATTTCTGGCTGGGACAGATGACTCCGACATGGAATCGATTTGATGCAGCCTGTAAGTTACTACAGCCCATCCTTGTCTAGCCTTCACATTCATCTTACATTGCTCTAGCCGTGCAAGGACTACTTGCTGTTGCTCAACTCATCTCGCCTCTCGCTTAGTTCTTCATTCCTCCTGATAATTACCCGTCCCTCCCATTCTCTCCTTCATCTATCGTACATTGTACCATACTCTGTCTCACACGTCCTCGCACGTGCACTTGTATGCATACTTTGCGCACCATCCGTATCATTTTATACTGGTACCCTCCCTAGCGTCAAATATTTTATGTCGATTGGCGTTGGTTTGGAAATCGAAACTCTAATAGCCGAGACGAGCCTCCGTGCTCAGAGGCAGAGGAAGGAGAAATTAGTACCCGGTACGCAGGCGGCCACGTAGCCTGCGCAAACGAAAATGAGAGAGGGCCACATTATAATAAATACTCTGGATGAAAACTCTCTCAAGAAGAGCACAGAAGGGCCAGCATGACGCGTTCGCGCGCGATGACCAACTGTTGGGTAATCCTACAGATATAGATACAACCACTCACAATGCGTCATCGGGGAATTCAGACAAGCGGGGCCAGGCAATTATGACTGATGCAACCCCAGGATGTGTGTATGCAATCATGTGTGAGAGACGAGCAGCTACTATGGGACCTTCCTGAACGGAACTATAATTAAAAGTCCCCTCGCAAAGCAGAGTCATTCCGGGAAATAGGTGGGAAAAGGGCGAACCAACGATCGACAACGCACGTCGCGCTACTGTACGCCACGCCGAACGATGTTCTTCCAGCCGTGCCGGCCCGGTCCGCTATATCTACAAAACCCTCTCCAGAACAGAAATTATATTTCGAAGCTGCCTTGAATTCGAGAAGCGGCCGGGACAACTTACCAGGAAATCGTTGAGAAGCTTGAAAATGGCGAATCTGCTGCTAGTGCCAGTGACTCCGTCGTCGATGTCTTTCAAGTGCAAGCACAAGGCTCACCGTAGGAGACGATGGGAAGGTTATGTACTAGTAGTCTGTTGTTATGTTCTCCGATAAGCACTGGTCTCCCTAGGGTGATGGGAGCGTGACGATTGGAGTTGACTTTCGGGTGCGCTCGCAACCTCCCTCTTATCCCATTCTCTGCACTATTATTGAAATGGGGTTGCGTTGTATTTTGTGTGGCTACTACAGTACATCCAGGCACATAAGCTGGAGGTTCAGGGACGGAAGGTCAAGATGAGTGTATGGGTACGTTGCTGTGCTTTCTTCCACTCGTCCGGAAGGACAACCCAAACGCTGAGATGCTTTGTACAATATATTGTAGGACACTGCAGGCCAAGAATGTTTCCGCACCATCACCGCATCGTATTACCGCGGAGTGCAAGGGATCATGCTCGGTACGAGTATTTATCGCGCTACGTTTTTCTCTTCGTGGCTCACAGTGGATCTCTGTCCTTGCTTGCACATGCGCTCCCCCACGTGTGTAATGCATTTAGTATACGATGTGTCGAATCGAGAACCGTTCGAGGCCCTCCGGGATTGGCTAGAGGAGCTTGAGAACCATGTGCCACCTGAAGTCGTGAAGATTGTTGTTGGCAATAAGCTTTACAAGGTAATGTCCTCTCCTCTCCTCTCATTACCGCCATCATTCCCTCCGACTGCTAACGCGCGACATTCACGGCTGCGCGCATCTCAACGTACCCGATCTTGGAATACTCTCGACAAGTGCTCACCATCAGAAGGCGCAGCGTTCGCCGCACGGACGGGATGTCTATTCGCCGAGGCGTCCGCCAAGACGGCAGTGGGTGTGACCGAGGCGTTCGACGATGTCGTCGCGCGCATCATCGATACGCCCTCGCTGTGGAATGAGGATAAGCCCGAGTCGTTAGGAAGGACCGCCGCCCCCGCCAACACCACCGCCGTTAGTGGACCGCGCCGTGACACGGCCGAGAGTATGCCCGGGAGTATCGATCTGTCCCAGGTGCAGGACGAGGACACGTCGGCGGGGTGTTTATGTTAGCAGTGCGGAGGTTCTTTTTTCTTACTTTCCCCAACCTGAGGGTAGGCACAGCCATGCGATGTCAGACCTGCACTTGTGATCATTACACTATCGTCGCGTCGTGCGACTTCATAATAAGAGAAACGTGATAGATTAGGCCAACTACGCGACTGCCTTGGGCTCTGACAAGATCACATGATGTTATCTACACGTTTCCTACCACGTG
>WTXE01000477.1:0-17605 GCA_022496225.1 Russula aff. rugulosa BPL654 | reverse complement strand
CCAAGTTATATCTCATCCATCGTGGTTCAGAACTATACCGCCGAGGTCTGTCTTTCTGGGCATGATCGTTTGCTCTAATTGTACTTAGCGGGCTCAAAAGATACATCACGAGGCCGCCTTTGCCGAGGATACTAAAAGAATTACCCATGATAATGACCTCTGGCTTCCGCTCGTTGAAAGTGTAGTACGTCCAATCAAAATCTATGACATCTGTCCGAACTCAATGAGTATGGCGCGCGCAAGGAATCGCTCACTATCAGTGCAGAAGATAGTTTGCGTGAAAGCAATACCTCTTTGCTTAATAGGAATAGCCGTATGTGTCCTGTACCACCATAAGGCGTGCAGAAAGGCCTGAATACTAGCTTCGCAGCCACAATCTTACGCGACCCCCAGAAACAGACCAAATGACTACTGAGAGAAAAGAAGGCAGATTCCGACAGGAAGCAGGCTCGCAATTGTTCCGCAGAATGACTAGGGCAGGGTTTGCATCCTTACTTGGCACCAGAAATCCCCCGTCTCGACCTGCGCTCCCAGGCCCGGTAACAGAGCTGAAGCCATCTGCGGCACCATTACAACCTAACATAAAGGAAGAGTCGTCAGTCCCGTCGTTGTCTCGACCACCGTCCCGAACTCGCGGTCGAACAATTCCCTCGACACACCTTAGCGGAGAGTCCCCAGAGGATCCCATCCACTGCAGAAGGACCGAGGCCGGACCACAGCAGTCACCCCGATCGTTAAGCAACAGTCGTTCCGATTCTAGATCAACGAGCCCAGGTGAGATTGATAGAAAGCGGACTATGAATCCTTAATGACTGTTTTAAAGAGCATGCCAAGTCAGGAGCCCGTTCACAGACTATGAATTATCCTAGCCGCAGAGAACTCAACTCGACAGTGAAGCAAATACTCGCTGAAAGCCCGGAGTATGTGGCCCGTTTTTTGGTATATAGGCTGCACTCCTCTCAATTGTCCTTAGATTTAGGATTCTCGTAGTGGGGAAAGTAAGTAAATGCGGCACTCAGCTGAGGCCCATGTCAGACCGATACTCTCTTAATCATAGAGGCTCCGGAAAATCTTCGCTTATCAATGCTACTTTCATAGTGGGCATGTCGGTGCGTATTTGGTATTATTCCGTATTCCAGTATATTCAATGTGTCTGTGCCTCACAAACAAGGCGCCGCCAGGAATAGGGTCTGACATCAACTCGCGTTTCGCCATATGATAATCATCATCTTATTGTCCACGAGTATCTGGACTTGAACCTGGCGATGCCCAAGGCTTGCGAACTGTCCGAGATTTCATCACAACCGTACGGATCCGAACCGTGCACCTGCGGAAAGATTGCATGCCATCTGGTAGAGAAACGATGTTGAAATTGCTTCAAGTTTGTTTGTCTGATGTCTTGACCCAGGATATGTATCCCCACGTCCGATGCCATTGGTGGGAGCATTGGAGAAGGTGTAGATGAGATTTTGAACATGAGAAGAGGTAGGCCCAGTCACTTTCAGGGTTATATTCGATTAATAGGAAAATCAGCTCCTGTTGTTGTCGCGTTTACTAAATCTGACCTGGCTTTCCCTCATATCTCGGGGTCCGAAAGTGGACATTATCAGTACCAGGACCGGACCAGGACCAGGGCATACGCACAGTGCGAACAGTTGTGCCGTTCCCTGTTTCGCAGGGAAGCCAGGGATGTACCAGCAGAGCTCGTTTCTGGTGATTACTTTTACTCTCTCCGGAATTCCCTTAGACGTCATCGTTTGTTTGCAGTGATGCCACAATACAGTGCTCTTATCAACAATCTAATTGTGACGACTGACCGTTCATCATGGGTTCGCGCGTACTGCCCCTTCGTCACGGTCGAGTTCACAAGGAGCGAAGCCACGGATTGCCCCTGCTCCTCCTCTTGCATGGTCCGTGGCTTTGAGAGCGTCTCGCGATATTACGATTCAAGCTTCCATCGAGTACGTTGTTTGTCTCTCGACACTCATCTCATTTATTTGTTTTGGCTTCAGGATTGGAAGAAGCCGTGAGTATATCGACCTTACGGACGAGCCAAGTCTGATGAACTTATTTTCCTCTAGGATATTGGCGTAGCCTTTGGTCGAGTCACGACTTCACTGACATCCCCTCAAGAGCTGCGTGAACATCATTCACGATGACATCGTCGAAATATGGAACCTGTATGACTGGCCGCAGTGGCTCAGAGTTAGTTTTCCTCAATTACCCTGTTGTTTTACCTGCTCAACGGCATTAGTATCTGTCGAGCAGCCGATTCAAGATGAATATGTCCCACGTCGTCAAAGATCTAGCGATGCCAGCTAGTGGTGCACCGCCAAGGTGGTCGTATCATTCCATAATAGAGATGTCCAGTGACTGAATTACCGATAGTGACTGGAATGTATCTGGAGACAAGTTCGCAGATTGGGTTGACGATGTATATCGTGGCACGTGGGTGAACACATAGAAATGTTGCGAACTGGCTGCTTACTCTCCCTCACACCAGCAAGGAGAATGTTCAATGCGTGATGGGTTACATCGTAGACCTCACCGTGATTATGGACGACATTTTCAGGACAACTGGTGGTAAGGTGACCGAAAATGCCGCTCTGAAGGTTATGGCTCCCCATGTCAGATTCGGCCGCAGGGATAGTATTCACCGGACATCCGCATCTTTGTTACTGAGACACTCCCGATCAGATTTGCCGTCCCTCAAAAAGATATGGTCTTGGAGAAGATTATTGACTTGATCGAACAATATCGTACTCCGCCAATAGTTGACTGTTGCTGGGTTGTCGAGCATGTCAATGCTATTGTCTAATATGATACATTCAATGTTTTTTTTTTTAAACCTTCAATTTTATATCACAAAACGGAATCACTATAAGAGCAAACTGCGTGTCCCAGTACTACTGCGAGACTGGAGCGGTGCGTCGATTCTAAACGCGGAAACTTTGCGGGTGGGCCGGATAGAGCTTGGCTAGCTTGAGAGGTGATAGTAAGACGGCTTACGGTCGTTCACCGTGTGGA
The DNA here is from genome assembly GCA_022496225.1 of Russula aff. rugulosa BPL654. Taxonomy (NCBI): domain Eukaryota; kingdom Fungi; phylum Basidiomycota; class Agaricomycetes; order Russulales; family Russulaceae; genus Russula; species Russula aff. rugulosa BPL654. The sequence continues at coordinate 14,578 of WTXE01000477.1, read as the reverse complement.
TGCAGGCCTGGGCCATGAGACAGTCAAGGAGGGAATAATTGCACCGCAACACCACAGATCTCTTTCGAACTTTTTGGCACTTTTTCAGCTGGTTGATAAGAGAAAAACATCTGACAAGTAAAACAAACCGCACAAGTAAAAAAGGACTGTATCTATGATTTGGTTGTAAATTAAAGTCGTTATTTTATAAAAATTGTGGCTGTGGCGGTCAATTACACTCTCGCTTTGGTCCCGTGGTAGTAGTATGGGGACACCGTCCATGATCTTATTGCGATATATAAATACAGGCCTTAAAAAAATCATACATACATTGAGCGTTACATATTAGAAGGAACCAAGCAACAACAAGCTAGACAATCCAGCAATTGTCAAGCATTTTGTGGGAAACAATATCGCCTGATCAAGCTGATAATCTTCTCTAAGACCAGATCTTTTCCGGGATATCTGATCGAGAATGTCTCCGTAACAAAGCTGCGGATGTCCTGGTGAATACTATCCCTGCGTCCAGATCTGATATGGGTAACCATGGCCTTCAGAGTGGCATTTTCCGTCACATTGCCTCCGGCGGTCCCGAAGATGGCATCCAAGATCGCGGTGATGTTTACGATGTAACCCATCACGCATCGAACATTTCCTGGCTGGCGTGAGAGAGACTGAGCAGCCAGTTCGTGACATTTCTATGTTTTCACTCACCTCCTCGATATACATCGTCAACCCAATCTGCGAACTTGTCTCCAGATATATTCCAGTCACTATCGGCAATTCAGTCACGGGACATCTCTATTTATTGAATAATACACCCACCTCGGCGGTGCACCACCAGCTGGCGTCGCTAGATCTTTGACGAAGTGGGACATATTATCTTGAATTGGTTGCTCGACAGATACTAATGCCGTTGAGCAGTTAAAACAGCAGGGCAATTGAGGAAAACTAACTCTGCGCCTGTCGTACAGGTTCCATATTTGATGATATCAATGTGAATGATGTTCATGCAGCTCTTAAGGGGTTGTTTAGCGAAGTTGAGACTCGACCAAAGGTTACGCCAATATTCTAAGGGGATACAATTAACCAGACTTCGCTCCTCCGTAGGGTCATATACTCACGGCTTCGTCCAATCCTGAGGAACAAAACAGATAAATGAGATGAGAGTCGGGAGACAAACAACGTACTCAATGGAGGCTTGAATGTAATTCCCGAGACGCTCGCAAAGCTATGGACCACGCAAGAGGAGTAGGGGCAATCCTTGGCTTCGTTCCTTGTGAACTCGACAGTGAAGGGGTAGTATGAGAGCCCATGATGAATCGGTCCGTCGTTACAATTAGATTGTTAATGAGAGCGCCGTATTGCGGCATCACTGCAAACAAATGATGACGTCCAAGGGCCATGCGACAAAAGAAAGTAATCACCAGAAACGAGCTCTGCTGGTACATCCTGGCTTCCCTGCAAAACAAGGAACGGCACAACTCTTCGCACTGAGCGTATGCCCTGGTCCTTGTACGATCCTGGTATTGATGATTTCCATTTCGGACCCCGAGATATCAGGGTAAGCCAGGTCAGATTTTGTAAATGCGACAACAACAGGAACTAGTTTCCTATAAATCAAATACATAAACCTTGAAATTTACTGCGCTTACCTCTTCTCATGCTCAAAATCTCACTATACCTTCTCCGATGCTCCCATCAATGGCATCGGACGTCGAGAACATATCCTAGGTAAAGGCTCAACTGAACAGAATAAAGCAATTTCGAGATCGCTTCTCTACCAGATGGCATGCAATCTTTCCGCAGGTGCGCAGGTCGGATCGGTACGGTTTGTAATAAAATCCTGGATAGTTGCAAGCCCGAGGCATCACCAGGTTCAAGTCCAGAATACTCGTGAACAATAAGACGGGGTTATTGTCTGGTCGAAGCGCGGAGTTGATATCGGATCCTCGTCTGGCGCAGCCTTGTTTCGAGGCACAGACACGTTGAACAGACGTAAATACGAAATAGGACTGAATACGCACCAACATGCCCACTCTGAAAGTAGAATTTATAAGCGAAGATTTCCCAGACCCTCTCTATGATAAGATTAGCATCGGTTTAACCTGAGGCTTGCTGAGCGTTGCGCATATACTTACCTTCCCCACTACGAGAATCCTAAATCTATGGACAATTGAGAGGGTGCAGTTTATGCGCCAAAAATCGGGCCACATACTGCGGTTATTGTGAGCACTTGCTTCACTGTTGATTTGAGTAATCTGCTTCTAGGATAACTCGTGGTCGGTGAACGGACTTTTGACTTTGCGTGCTCTTAAAAACTGGTCATTAAGGATTCACAGCTCACTTTTCATCGAACTCACCTGGGGTCGTTGGTCTAGAATCGGAACGACTGTTTCTTCTATGCCGGACTCCCGATTGAGCCCTACGCCTAGGGTGGTGGGGAGATGGCGATCTTAATGATTGGGGTGCCTGTGGTGCGGACCTGGTCCTACTGCGGGGGATTGGATCCTGTGGGGACCTTCCACCGGGGCGTGTCGAGGACATTGTCCGACTGCGAGGTCTGTTGGGCTGTGTTTGAGAAGACGATAGGGCTGGAGACTTCGGTATGATAGGTGGTAAAACCGGCGCATCCATCGTCCGCTCTGTTACCAGGCCTGGGGACGCAGGCTGAGGCACAGAAGGGACTGTAGCAGTACTTCCACAGCTTCCCATGGGATGATACGAGTGTTCATGCAACGAGGGATGACGCCACATGATGTATAAGGAGGGAGGCCGGGGGCACGAGGTTCCCGCGTTGCAAGTCCATCAGAGGAGCCCACTAACTCGTGGTGTCTTCGCGTGACGTCGAGTCTTCCAGGATACTGGCCAACAACGGTCATCATACTCGTTGCCTTTGTGTGGAGGAGGTCTTCCGAGCTGGCCAACATCGTGATCGTGATTCGTGAACGGTAGAAGTTTGGTCGTTGTACAAACTCGGAATGGGCGCTTGTATTACGTAAGCCTCCCTAGCTAGGGTTGGTTTGCACTTAAATTTTTCGTATTGTACTGTACTGTATAACTGTGTGCAGTATGAAAGAACTTTCGACTCCTTCCCTCAGGCATCCCTAGAGAAAAATCCGAGCTTTGACGATCTTCTTTTGTTAGATTGATCACAACGACTCACAAGCATCGTGGCAGCCTGAGACCCACGCGACACTCACGCGACGCCAATACACTCTCCTCATCATCTTGGAAACACGGGGAAAATCAAAATCAAAATTTTTTTTCCCGTGTCTTCTATGTTCTCAGTTTCGCCAAAGAGTCAGTCATTTCTTGGTCGTTCAAGCTTCTATCGAGCTCGTAACGTCTCCGTCGGTCTTACATTGTACAGTACTAGTATGACCTCGTAGCGTTCCGCTGCGTTCCTTCGGATCATGCATAGCTGTAATTGAAGGCGGCAGAGCGTGTCGTATAATTCATGCTACCATAGGGTATTGATATAAACGTTAGCCCAGAGATGACTTCACTGACCAGATCTTTGAATACCCGTTGACGCAATTCAGATCACCACATATACCAATCTTTCGCCTATACGTCCTCAGTGCCGTGTGAGACTTGGAACAATTACAGTACTGTGCAATTCGCCATAACATATTCCCCCTACTTATTACTTTAGCTTTCGCGGACCTTCGTGTCGACCTTATGGTTCAAGTATGCGTCGCATGCCCTTTTTTCAATAGGACCACACTGGCATATTGTCTTGCACAGTTGAAACCCTCGGCCAAACTACGCCAGCTGCATTATGGCTACGTTTTTTTAGTTCATAATGGTTACTAAGTCTCGCTGCTTGTTCATGCCTCGTGCTTCAGCTTTACTCTTCAAGTTCCGGTTAGTTAGTACGATAGGCCTGGGGCAAGAGATGGGTTCGGGTCCACGCTCGCGTGGCGGCGCCAGTGGAACTTGCCGTACCGGCGAGCGCTAAGATACGCCGCCTTCCGCGCGTGTTCCGCACCTCTTCGCGCACGCTGTGAAACCATGACGTTCCGTACAGGGAACCGACAGAATGATGTAGAACGAGGACAAGAAGGTGAGTCTGGGATGTTCTCTCTCTTTCTTCGAAATGCTGATTGCCATGTGGTCAAGAAGTGCCCGAAGCGATCGCGCGGCCAGGGGGATCACTGGCAATCCCCCACCAACAAGACGATGAACGCCCCGAAACTGGTACGTATCTCATACCAATAGGTGTGGATATTTGATGATTTGATAGCATGGTTCTGAAGGCATGAATAACCGAGATGATCCAAGTCAATCTCCCAAAGATTCCTGCAAACAGCAGTTACAGGATCAGGACTTCGACGACGGTGCTAATGATCTATGGATCCTGTACGGAAAGGAAGCTCAGATCTACGATGAATCCCGGATAAAGACTTTGAAGGATGATATGGGAGGCGTCCTCATATTCGTACGTGTTTGTTTTCCCTCTGGTCAGCCAGACTTTTGACATCATATTCGTTCCAGGCTGGTTTATTCTCCGCTGTTCTCACGGCGTTCGTCGTGCTAAAGATCCCGGATTTGCAAGCGAACTCCGCGGACCGGTCAGCCTATTACCAGAATCAAACAGTTTATACGCTTGATCGAATATCGCAACAACTCGCCTCGATAGGCAACTCGGACCAGATCTCGACCAATTCTAATTCCCCATTGCCTTACCCGACCTTTCGTCCGTCGGCATCTGACCGCCGAGTGAATATTTTCTGGCTTTTAAGCCTCGTATGCAGTCTGTTTGCCGCCTTCCTTGCGACACTCGTTCAGCAATGGAGCAAGGCCTATATGCACATCTACCAGCAGGCCAACAACCCTTTGGAGATTGCGCGGTTTCGAGTGTTTTTGTTTGAAGGTTCCAAACGCCTACCAGTACTGGCGGAGGTCGTACTAGGGCTTATCCACTCCTCTCTCATACTTTTCTTCTGGGGGCTTGGTGACATCATCCTGCATATCGACATGACCATTTTTGTCGTCATCTTGGTTCCCATCCTTATCTGCGTAGGCCTCTATCTTTATTGCACAATTGCACCGATACGGAATCCCCAATCACCCTATGGGACACCATTCTCAAGTTTAATTTGGTTTCTCATGCAAAAAATTTCGCGCAGCCCCCTTTATAGTCGCTTCCGTGGCAAAGGGGTCAAACCTACGAGCATAAAAAAACATCAGGAAGAATCTTCGATGAAACAGACCAAAACCCGCATATTTCGGGACGTGCGCGCCATTCAGTGGCTTATTGACCGTATTAATGGTAGCGACGAGATGCAGGCCTTAGTTCTGGCAATCCCCGGCTCATTCAACGGGAAGTGGGGCCAAAACGTTTGGAAAGAGGTCGTAAACAAGTCGATGTCGCTTGGTAACCATCAAGCCCGATCCCATCCTGGTTTCTCATCCGCTCGCGAAGGCACCACCGTATACGCAATCTGCAGACGTATGCGGTACTTTTTCGAGACGTACAAAGACGAGGGAAATTTCATGGACGCCGGGATAGAAAGTACTAGGCGTATGCGTGGGTACGTCGAAACTGCGGCGTCCCTTGTATGCTGCACCGGTGTCAAACTGGATTTGTTCGGAGAAGTCGGAGATGTACTCAGCGAAGTCGGCGACAAAGAAAAAATCAACAATCCGTCGAAAATCAGATCAAGTCCATTGTTCGCCGTACGCTTGACATGCCTCTCGCTCGTGGCCATCAGGAAGACGATTAACTGTAACGGGCTACGGCTACAAGAAATGGCAAAGTTCGCACTGGACGGAATTTCACGCCTCCATACAGATTATGGTATTCCAGACACGATGGCTTTGATGGCCATTGCTGAAAGAATCGATGGTTATCTGATGAGAGCATGGACGCCTGTTGTGGATCTTCATGTAGCATTCGACTCGGAGCCCTGGAGCCCGAGCAGGACTAAATCTGACATCATCAGGATCCTTAATAGTCGTGAAAAATCGATTTCGGAGCTGGAGCATATCGCAATCGAGGCCGGAGGCGTGGAGAATGTTGACTGGCATTTTACCCTCATCCTGGATACGATGGACGAAACTACACACAAATTGATCCAACAACTCCCAGGCGTGTTCTTTGACAAGCCGAAGCCCGCCAGACCTATGATAAGCGAGGTCTTTGATTTCCCCTCTATTGAAACCACTCCCGTCCCACCACAATTCGTTCCCCCGGGGCGACAAATTCAAAGCCTATGCTCTCTCGGCCGAAAGTTACGCGATATAATCGAGGAACGGAATACCGAAAGTCACGGGGAGACCCTCAAAAACTTAGAGTCCCTCCCTGAGATCCCCGTCTCGCTGCGCGGACTCAATTACCTGATGAAACGGCAATTATGGCGTCTACTGGACTTACGTGACGGCGGCGGTCTCGGTTTTACGATCGAACTTTTCTTCCTTGCACTCAGACAACTCGAGGTCTCATCCACGTCTTCATCGTCCGAATTGAAGGAGGTCTACTATACTGGTACCTTCAAGGCTATAACATCTGACTGGGAGAATTTCAAGAATTCGGTCGGGACGCAGCGAATTCTGCTTGATCTCCTCTGTGATCTCGTTATCGGAAGCCGTGGGGCTTTTTCAAATTATCCCTACCCGTCGTACATCGTGGAGGAGCTCCTGGATTTGGTGGGGGAGATGGTCAAGGGACATGAAGGCTTTCGCGCTCATATTGATGATATTATTCGGGAACTGGAGGAAGTCAATTTTAGGAGCATCGTGGACCACAACCTGTGGGACAAAGTCTTAAATGCCATCAACGTTTCGAGTCCGACACCGCGCTAACATAGTCCTTCGACATAACAAGACCCCGGGCCGAATCCTGCGCACACAAGCATCCCAACTCCCCTCTGTCACTGCCTGATATTTAAGGAGACGAAGAAGTTTCGCTCGTTGACACTGGCATTGGTGGGATTACGCCGCACGCAAATCCCAGTGCCAGTGTGAGCTTCCGCTCCCAATGGGCCCATTCCGCTCCAGGCTACGAAGGGTCCGCACGCTTCTCAGATATCTCCCATGTCCAATCTTTCGTTAACCACGTCGCCACTGTGGTTCCGACTTCCGAGCCCCCACTAAGCTTCGACCTCTCAAAATTCCCTATGCTACCTTTTTTTCGTCCAGTAGTGCCAGTGGCTACATTACTATTAGTACAGGGGCCATCGTTTTCTTACCTTACCCGTTCTGCGTTGCAATTTATAACTGCATAATAGAAAACTCGCCAACCACAACTTCGGTTATTCATACTCACCAATAGATTTTTTTTCGGTGGCATACATACTCATAACGTTCGGACATAGCGCCAATGCCAACATCTACTGTGGGTCGACATCACATCACGTTACTGGCAGGTGTCTTTTTGTGTTAGTATGCTGAGATATATAGTGCAAGCCTTAAAAATCATATACATTGCACATAATACTTTAACAATGAGAGATCTAGCATCGATAAACCCGAAAAGTCAACTATTGGGTGGGGCACAATATCGCCTAATCAAGCTGACGATATTCTCCAAGGCCAGATCCTTTTCCGGGGTTGCAGATCTGATCGAAAAGGTCTCTGCAACAAAGCTGCGGATGTCCCGGTGAATACTATCCCTGCGACCAGACTTGACATGGTTATCTATAACTGCCAGAACGGCATTTCCTGTCACGCTGCCACTGGTCGTCCTGAAAATGTCATCCAGGATCACGGTGAGGTTTACGATGTAACCCATTATACATCGAACATTTTCCTGGCTGATATGCATGAGAATGAGCTGAGCAGCCAGTTGGCGACACTTCTCAGTGGTCACTCACCTGCCTCGATATACATCGTGAACCCAATCCGCGATCTTGTCTCCAGATACACTCCCGTCACTATCGGCGATTCAATCATTAGACATTCCCACTTATTGCCGCCGCTAATATTGCGTAATACACCCACCTCGGCGATGAGCCGCCAGCTGGTATAGCTAGATCTTTGACGACGTGCGACATTTTTATCTTGAATTGGCTGCTTGGTAGATACTGATTCCGTTGAGCAGTCATAGCAGAAGCGCACGTGAGAAGAACTAACACTGCGCCTGTCGTACAGGTTCCATATTTCAATGATATCAATGTGAATGACATTTACGCAGTTCACAAGGGTTTGACCATTGAAGTCGAGACTTGACCAAAGGTTACGCCAATATTCTAAGGGAGTAAAAGTTTACCAGAATTGGCTCGTCCGTCAGGCAGGTCGATATACTCACGGTTTCGTCCAATCCTGAGAATCAAAACAAATAAATGAAATGAAGTTGACAGCCATACAACGTACTCGATGGAAGCTTGAATGGTGATATCCTGAGAGGCTCTTAAAGCCACGGACCACGTAAGAGGAGCCGGGGAAATCCGTGACTTTGCTCCTTGTGAACTCGACCGTGAAGAAGGGGCAGCACGCGAGCCCATGATAAATCGGTCAGTCGTTACAGCTAGATTGTTAATGAGAGCACTGTATTGTGGGATCACTGTGAACAAATGATGAAGTCCAAGGGTCATTCCGAAGACAGTAAAAGTAATCACCAGAAACGAGCTCTGCTGGTACATCCCTAGAATCTCTGCGAAACAGGGAACGGCATAACTCATTGCACTGTGTGTATGCCCTAGTCCTTGTACGATCCCGATACTGATAATTTCCGCTTTCGGACCCCGAGATATGAGGATAAGCCAAGTCGGATTTAGTAAACGCGACAACAACAGGAACTAAGTCTCCTATTAATCGGATATATAAATCCTGAATTTCACGGCGCTTACCTCTTCTCATGTTCAAAATCTCATCCACACCTTCTCCAATACTCCCACCAATGGCATCGGATGTGGGGACACATATCCTAGGTCAAGACATCAAACAAACGAAATTTTAAGGCAATTTCAACATCGCTTCTCTACCAGACGGCATGCAATCTTTCCACAGGGCCACAGTTCGAATCCGTACGTTTGGTGATAAAGTCTCGGACAGTTCGCAAACCATGGGCATCGCCAGGTTCAAGTCCAGAGTACTCGTGGACAACAAGACGGTGGTTATCCTCTGGACGAAATGGTATGTTGATGTCGGACCCTGTTCCAAGTGCAGCCTTGATTGCGAGGCACAGGCACATGTTATTGGCCGAAATACGAAATAGGACGAAACACGCACCGACATGTTTACCCGGAAAGCAGCATTGATGACTGAAGACTTCCCAGAGCCTCTCTATGATTAAGCGAAACATCGGTTTGGTCTGCATTTTAGCTAGGTACCACATATACTCACCTTTCCCACAACGAGAATCCTAAATCTTTGAAAAGTTCAGATAAGTTAAGTTTATATGCAAAAAGCCGGGCCACATACCGCGGGTTTTCAGTGAGCACTTTCTCCACTGTCGAGCTGAGTGGCCTGAGGCCAGGGAGACTCTTAGCTGGTGTACGGGCTCCTGACTTTGATTGCCCTTAAAAAACGGTCATTGAGGATTCATATCTCGCTATCATCCCTCTTACCTGTATTCGTGGGTCTAGACTCCGAACGAGTGGTCTTTCTAGGATTGGCTGCAGACTTGGTCCTCGGTCTAGACATCTCGGGCAATGACGAACCCAACGGGGGTGGCTCCGGTGCAGACTTCCTCCTACTGCGGGTATCTGGACCTTGTGAGGGCAACCTGCTATGGGCTATCGACTCAGCCCTAGAGCCAGTTCTACTGCGAGTTCGGGATGGCTGTCGAGACAGCGGGACTGAAGACCCGTCCGCTTTCCTATCCGCGCTAGAATGAGATACCGACGACGGTATTGGGTTCATTGCTACATGAGGCGGAGGCGGAGGTGGAGGCAAAGAAGGGACCACAGCAGTACCACCGCAGCAATTTCCCATTAGACGATACTACAGTAGTTTCGTTGCCAGGCGTTAGAGAGGAGCGAGGGGGTTAGGTCGATTTTCCGTTCGGCTTCTATGTGAAGTGCCAGTTGGAATGTATCACATGACCGGAACACGTGATTTCTATCCTAACAGGGGCAGGGGCGTCGCGATCGCGACAGTTGCCAGTGATGGGTGCCGGTACGTTGAGTTCAAGAGTGGACCAGGTGCTTGGCTAGCTATGGCTACAGTATGGGTATTCAACATCGTTGGCACCGGAGACGGAGCGGTTCTCGAGGCTAAGGCCCCTTTTTAGCTCCTGTCTTCGTTGACCCTCCGATCCACTCCTATCTGGAAAACTGGAACACATGCAGACATAACACATGTAGCTGGATCAACATGAGGATGTTGAAGGGCGGCTGCACATACCCATATTTCCTTCCAGCCGACTCTTACTACTCTACCAAAACCACCGAGCCACTGTGGAGGATTTGCCCAGTTACAGTAAAGCGTCATATTGAGCAGTTTGAAGGACGTTGGTCTTCCCAGTTTGTCGGCTTATGACAGCATGTAAGTGTCAGTCTAAACGCGCTTGACACATCTCACCCTAAACCTCATACGTATGAAGGTAGTTGCTCATCATGGCACGGCTTGCACGTGTAGGGTCGTGTCCGCGGTACGCATGCAAAACTTCACAACTCCGATTTTTACAGGCACTAGCCCCACGAGGCTGTGGAGCACTGGCATGTGATCAAAAATCGCGATGAGAAGGTGTTGCTCTCGTTCCACGTGTGTTTACGGTTCGCCCGCCTGACAGCGCGGGCGCTAGTATCATCACTTCAATCACAGTATCGCATGTTCCGTAATGAACAATTCTTTTTCTTTTTTTATCGACACCCATTATAGGGCCCCTCCTCAGAGCGCAAATGCATGCAGATTCCTTGAATGACTGACGTGTAAAATGTGGATTACCGACGACGATGAATGCCATGCCACACGGAATATTTTTCTCTTTTGCGTCCCTGTATGAGCTGTTCAGTACCGCAATCCTGCGTACCGTACCACGCTACCCAAGTACTCTGCTATGGGTACGCCCCTCTGCAAATCCTTGTCCTCCCGCTCTGTGACTTCTGGGCCCAAAAGAGTAGCTCCTTCAACATATTCGGGACGAGGTTCATATGTGCGCGCGATCCGAGCCTTTGTTGCATTGAAGGACTATGAAGGCGCAGTGAGTCGATGGTAATCAACGCATTGTCTTGGTGGCTGTTGTCCATGTGGTTCCTGAGATTATCATCCTCCAGTTCCTTTATTACTTTTTTAACACGAGGGTGTAATACTCCATGTCCCTAACAAGCTTTTCTTTCCAGGAGCATCTCCACGATATACGGCGGGTCAGGGAAAGTCAAAAAAGACCACAGGTTCTGATAACGAGATCACAGAGGTGATTAAGCAGAATTCGCTGCGTTTCGGTTGAATTCTTGCTCTTCTTCCAGACTTCCAGTTAGATGTGATGACCTGAAAGGCACCAGTATAGAAGACCCTCGTTAACACGGGCGATGAAGATGCGGATGAGAGTTAACGGAATGCAAGGAAGAGAATATTGAAAACGCAGGCCATCATGCGAAGCGTCACTCCACGAGCCGCGACGTGAGCATTGTGAGATCACAACAACAATTTCCAGTGATAGCGCATCGGGAAGAGAATTCTCGGATGATGACGAGGTTGATGACCTGGCGGAATAGGACAGGATAGTAACAGAGCTGCCGAGCTGACGGGTGACAATGGAAAGCTTGCGGAACTGGAGTTTGCTCTGGGTCTGACTGTTGCGCTTGAGACTATGACGAGGTAGAGATGCGGACATAGGGAGAACTCGCTGTGATATCTGTTCGGGTCTGGATAGATATTCGCCCAACGAGGGAGGGGACCGTGAAACGGACGTCAAATCATCAAAGCAAAGGTTCGGGATAAGGAGAGGCCAACGGCTCGGATTCCATCAGGCTGAGGTCGTCAGAACGATAAGATGACAAGACTGGTATACCAGAGCCGAAAAGAACTCAGAGAGCGTGGGCTGCGTGAGGGAGGAGTTAACGGGATAGATGAGCTGTGGGCCTGCATTAAGTTGCATTGCCGGTTACTGACGGAGGAATTGGAGGATGATCAGGAGGTAGAAACCCGAGATACGACATCACTCCCACTACTGACAACGGACTGGGCCTCAAGCTGAATGGGAGGAAGGGTGTCTGTAGGCGCCTCGAGTCCTTCTCGTGAATGTAATTAGTAAGGTCGTGAGGCTTATTCGATGGTCATGGTGGCTTGATTGTCACGCTCTCTGTTGCCCGTGAAAATGTTGAAGACGATGGTTGATGACGCTGGGGTCTCTCGGATGGCGGCCTCTCAAATGGTTTGATCCTCAAGTTGGAATAGATAGATTACAGTAAATACTGCCATGAGCGACGGTCATGACACTTAGTAGGCTAGTAGTCCGCATTGATAGCATTGATAGCAAAGCAAAGAAGGCGACCGGACGGAATATGTGCAGCTGAGATGTGGTCCATGTGGAACGACGCTAAGTCTCATTAAAACACTGCTAGCCTGAGGCAGAAACCTACCACTCATGAAGGACATTGACGACAGAGTGCGCCTTCTGTGCCACAGAAGACAAGCCGTCTTCATGCCGCTTACTACAGTAGCTGTACTAAATCAGAATAGAATATTCAAGTTGCTGGTCCCGCATATTTGAAAACTTGACTCTCCGAAACTGTGGGTCCGGCTGCCGTAAGGTCATCACGGGCATAATCCAACGAAAGACGCGCTGAGCTTCCTCGTGTCCATCGCGTGCAGCATTTCCGTAATCTGGTATCAATACGGCCGATGATTTTGAGGCCGAAAACGCCGAATGGGTTCTAAAAGTGTTCCAAACGACGTCAATTACAGTACAGCTGTACAGTACCCCTCGTGCCTCAGGTACTACCTTGGCATCGTGTGACTCATACCCGAAATTTTTTTTTGGTTACTGTGCGCTATGTCGTTTGTCTGATAGGCCCTTCTTCATCTTCAGGCTTCGATGTAGTTACTTGCATGGGGATTTTCGTCACACTCAGCAGGAAATGCCAGATGGAGCCTGGAGGTAAAGCCGGCAAAGGGTCATCACTGGCATCTGACGCTCAGGCTCGAGGCATGTTCAGTGTTCACGTTCATCTGTCAGCTTGCGGTGCCCTGTTCAGATCATAAATACGTATGCATTATACTATAAGTCACTAGTGTCCTTCGCCCAGTTAGCGGTGACGGCACTATGACAGCACATAATGCATAATGACGCACGCAAGAACAAACGTAGTGACATGTAAGGAATGACCTCGTGGCAGGAACGTGGCCAAGATGATATATAGAAGACCGGTGATATCCGGAGAGTACGTGCTATCGATATTGAAATATATATTTTTATTTCCAATTCCAATCGACGATCCGCGGCCACCAACATTCGCGTCAGATAAATGTGAGGCATAATAAGAACGTCTCACTGGCACTGATTCTAGCATAACTTGCTCAGGCTGTATGCAGTACGGGTCGTCACGGTGTAAACGACAGCATCACAGCAAGGTTCACATCAAAGATGCTAAGGCCGAGCGCGTTCAAGGCTTCTACGGCAGGCTCGTTGCACCTCGTGCCAGTCGGCTTTAAATTACATTTCCAGAACTTCCTGGAACCCAAACTCTTCGCCACCTTCTAGTAACTCCGGTGGCTGTTGCTCCATGGGGGTCTTTTCTCCGAGTCGTACGATACTCGACCAGGAGATAAATGGCAAGCTTTGAATGGTGGTCTCAGGCTGACTTTGGAGGGATGCATGGAGATGGCGTCAATGATGGACTGTATTAATTAATTCTAACGGTAGCATTATTCCCGGGGACTGGGCGATTGCGGAGACGGGTGACTGTTGACAACAAACATCGGCAGACATGTGAAGGGAATTCACTGGCAAGGAATCACTTAATCACTATTAATCACCAGCCCGTTGGCTGTGGCCGTGTGCTTTTTCGTGGGATTGTTTACCCCTATTTCCAACGCCGTTGGTATTACTGCGTGATCACATCAACGAGCACAAGGCGTTCAACCCAGGTGAAGCTCGATATTATTATGATTATAATTTTGAGCTGATATTGTTGGTTCAGACGCCGCAAATGTGACATCGGGCAATAGGTTCGTAATGCTATAATAATAAAAAGGGTGCCCGGCGCATGTTCATCACAACGACCATTTCGTATACTGTAAGGCCGTCTCATAACCGGCCAACGCCTAAATGGGTTGGAATGGTGATCTCGGGAGCATTATGGATCGTATCGATTGCGTTTCTCACTAAGGTGATATTACACGGAGCCACGAGAGGGTCAGAGCATGCAGCAGATGCCATCATGAAGGATTCTTCCATAGCCACGTCACCCGGTCACCTTCCCTTCCTTGCCACTGTCTCCACCGTAAGCATCCATCCTGCTATCACTTGTCAAGCTAGTCAAGCTCCGTCCAGCCCAGCCGCTAAGCTTCCGCATTGTAGATTCCAAGCGTCACCGCTCTAGTCCCGCAGACCGTAGAAGTACTGCGACACCGTCTGTGCAGTTTGGTCTCGGATCCGTGTTGGCTTTAAAAAACCAGATATACATTGAATGGAACATATTAACAATAAGAAATCTAACATTGAACAACCCAGCAATAGTCAACTATTGGGAGGGGCACAATATTG
>WTXE01000476.1:0-17621 GCA_022496225.1 Russula aff. rugulosa BPL654 | reverse complement strand
AGGGCACCGCCGGCGCTACTCGGAACCGTTGTTGGCGAAACGTGTGGGGTGAAGCCCGCAAAGTATCCTGGTTGGTATGGTGGCGCTGGGAGAAGCGGCGTTGGGGCTGGACCCGCGAATGGAGAGCACGCGAATGCGAGAGATCGGAATCGGATCGAGGGGTGAACGCTCCCAAGACGGGAGACGAAGCTGCAGTGCTCTGGACATCCACCTTGATCCGCTTTCGCGGATTTGGGGATTGTCTGGTAAAAGATGACGATGAACTGGCAACACGGCTGCCGGATGCATGCGGCTTGGTATGACGGTCAGCGGAGACGGGATGAGTCGGTGACGACGTGGGTTGTGACCCCGAGTGATGGAGATGAGACCGATAGTCGATCTGGTAGGGGTTAGTGGACTAAGGCTGGGAGACGAGCGTCGAACGCACTTCAGGTACTTCTCGCTTTGATCTAGGCACAAGGCAGCTCTCCGGCTCGGTCTTGCCTTTAAGGCTATCATGACGCAGATACTGCATGACCGGCGAGTCGTCGGCATCACCGTCGTCATCGTCATCGTCAGGCATGTCGTCTGTCCGTGAGGCAGTGGCACCTCCGCTGAAATCCTGTGGAGTGCGAAGATCACGCTCTCCGTCGAACTGGATGAGAAAAATGGATTGAGAGAGAAGAAAGGCGACGGAGAGAGATCTAGAGTTCCGCACCCTTATTTGTCGCTGGACGAGGGCATTGATGTCGGTAGAGCAGTATTGAAAAAGCTTGTCTGGATGACCAGGTTTGCGCTCTGAGACACGGGATGCAGTGAGGACAGAATAAATGATGTGGTAAAGAACGTACCGAATATTATAACTGCCACATCGACGGAGCACAAGACGCCAAGCTCGTATGCCTTTTTGAAGAGGCCGGTTTTGCGCTGAGTTCGGATGTGCAAGAGGAGGGCCAAGAAAAGACGAGACAAGTCATGAACGGGATTACATACAAGTGAGGACCTATTTTTGAAGCGGACTTCTAGGCACGGCCACTTACCTTTAGAAAAGTAACAGACCGGGTTCGGTCGTTCTACGAAGCAAGTTAGATGGGAACAAGTTGAGCTCAGCGGAAGAGCAAATGGACAACGGCATAAAGGACGCGGAAGAGTAGAAAGACATATGACGGGATTAAGGACGGACCGTGATTGGTTGTATAGCGATCTTCCGTCTCCCCATGCTGGAGTGCAACTAATGAATCAACAAGGGTAAGGCATATGGGGGCTTCAGAGGTAGATGAAAGGAGGAAGAGAAAGAGGCGGTGAGAGGGAAGAGGGAAGCGAAAGGATGGGACTCTTAGGGCCCCTTGGCCTGAGGGGGAACTGGACTCGGGCATCTGACCGCGGGCGCGGGTTCACTCTGATCAACAAGCGCAAATGCTCATTCGCGCGAATTCGACTCGACTGCCCACCGCGACTCTCTCCACTCTCCCCCCCTCCGCCTCCTTCCGGTCTCTCGCTTTCCCCCAAGTACATCTCCGTCGCTCTCTATCACCTCAACAGTACCTCTCTTGTCCTTATCCGTCCGCCAAGCCATACTTACAACCCCACTTTGCGTGCATATATTCCTCCTATAGAATTCTATTCTCCCTTCCACTTCTCTTTCATCCGCCGACTTCGCAAATTTCGCCACCACGGACTTTGGATCGAGGTGAGTCGAGAGCGAATCGGACATTATCACACGCCCACCGGAATCCACACTGCTCTCTTTGCGTTCCTGATTGATCTGGTCCTCTGCAATTACGATAATTCCACCTGCAATCTGCGCGTACCATACGCGTCGCATGCTTCTCGGCTTTTCTCTCCTCTTTCTGCCCCTCTTTCCACGGATCATTCCTTAAAATGTACCTTTTTGCACGACTTTGTTGCGTCCGAGTCGCACAAAACACCATTGGTAGGATTTTTGGCAAAGGCGATCCTCTCTTGCATTCAGAACATCATTTTCTAGAGGGAAATTCCCCATTTATTATTCTCAGTAGACAGGAATCGGATCGACTTTTCAGGGTTTCCACGCATCAATTATCCGGGTGACGACTCACGGGTACTCGCAATCAGTTCGGAGCGTGTATCGCACCGCTTGTTTCTTGGCCCTTATCCTTTTTCTTTCATGCAGTGATGATCTTCAGGGTGGCTCTGTTAAGATTTTCTGCTATCATGAGTCTCTCGGCTGATAGCTCCATGTTGTTCCGCTCAACTTCCCGAAAGTTTCCTATTCATCTGCGGGTCATTCCATTTCTCTACCGTCTTTACCATTCTCCTTCTGTAAAAGTTGGAAATGAGTCTATCAGCCTCTTTGGGTGCATTTCCCCTTTGTACACTGGTCTAGTTTTGAGGCTTTACTGATATTCGCATTCTGGCGCTATGCCCTTACTTATCAACTTGCGAGCAACTTGCTATCTTCGGGTGTGAATTAGGGACCCGATAGGAATGAGAGAAATGCAACGTGCGTATGACCGCGTTCTTTTACTAGACTACCAACTCGTGCAGTCACGTTCAAGGCGCAACTTTCTAATACCAACACCACACGTCTTCCCTTTCGCCTCGCGGCTCCCAACGTCGGTGGTTGGTGGACTCGTCGCGAGCATACATTAAGAAGGCCTACTGCCCCGTCGATTTCTTCCTGTTCCCCCACGTGGTTAGGTGTCATATAGTTTATTTGGTGGTGTCGCGTTCCCTCCTGCAATTCCTGTTCTCTCTTTCCTCAACTCAAGTGAACCTTCCGATCTGATTGTTGGATAATGACGCACGCAACTTTTTCGTGTACCAATCTGTAGCACGTATGCGCTCACTCATAACTTGATGCATATATTCTCCGCCCCACTTTCTGGTGCGCATATGCGCATTCTTCTCATATCCGGCAAATTTCCTCGGTTAATTCTCGATTTTTTCCCTGTATAATCCCGTCCGAGTCGCTTACTGTCTGACTATCCACCGCTTCGGAAGATTTCCTACAATCATGCGGCCTTTATGCCGTCAGTCTTTGCTGATCTTTAAACGTGTAATATTTCTCACTCCCCGAACCCGAAATTACGCTGAATAGTTCTTCCGTGGGCCGGTGATTCACCTTACCCCGTCTCCGGTCCCTTCCCCCAGCACACGCATGGTCGTTCTACGTGAAGGACTAGACCCGCTTACATGCAGTGTGCCACTTCCTTCCACCCTTCCTTTTCTTCATGGAACCCCCACATCCCGTCGTTTTCTTTTCGGACGCGCCAAATCCCTTCACCGCCCCTCCTCCGTCACCCCTTCTTTTCCCCGGCCCAATTACAAACGAGTAGAAATGATTTTTTTGTTCCCGCGGCGATTGGGGACTGAGATTGGCGTTTGAATTTTCTGGATGCGGCAACGCCTGGGTCCTTTTATGCAGTAACATGCCAAAGATTTCAGGTGCGATGTAGCCGACCTAGGCAATCATGCAATCATGCATCGATCATGACCTGACGTTGTCGGAAAAGTCGATCAATTACCAACTCCGATCTATCTACGATTCAGTACTAGGCAGTGCCATGCGGTACCATGTGCTCTGCAACTCAGACGATCTGGATGGGTCATTCGTCGTGGAAAATCCGAGTCCCTTGTTCTCTTTTTCGACCCCCCAATACTGGAGAAATTTGCTTCCTTGTGGCCTCGGAGGAGGAACCCTGTAATTCCAGACGGGGCTTGCGAACTGATCCCGCATCCATTGATGACTGAGAGCCAAATATTATTCAGCCCCCGTCACTCTCAGGTTTGTTAGGGGCGTTCAGAACGAGATTCAAGTTCCCAGCCATGAGCCAGGCGAAGAAAGGAAGAGAAGGTGATGGACAGATAGACTAGGCGCTCGGGATAACAGCCAGTCTCTCATCTCTGTGACGGCCAACCAGAAAACTGTGACCATCCTTGCTTAAGTCCTGGTAGAGAAGGATATTTACCGAGCTGTGCGACGGAATATGGATAGCATCGACCGTCGGTCTTATGCTTTCCTCCCAAGCATGAATACTGTATCACACTCGCTTTTTGGTCTTGCGCCCGATCTCCTGCAAAGACGGATGTGTTAACTTCAGGAACTTCCGTGATTAGGGTACGTATTATCTCTGGAGATATGATAAACTAGGCGAAGTTGATAATGAACGATGAAATAGATACAGTCGACTCCCTCCCAGCGCATACCTCTTGGAATAGTCCTAGAAATATGGGTAACTAGGGAGCATGGGTGATACCGGGTATGTGTTAGGAGGGAGTCGACTGTAACACGATTTAGGAAGCGTGTCGTTCTTTCTTGCAGAGCGCATAGAGTACGATAACTACACTGTATTCGATTGGATGGGGGAATCTGAGCTCTGTCACGGTGGCGTGTACTCGTTCTTGAACGCCAGCAAAACCCCACGAACTTTTCATAAAAGTCTCAAGATTTTAGATTCCAGTCCGTACCCACAATGGCAACTTGCAATTACTTCCCGGTGTGGGGTGGGGACCTCGTCCCTGTGCGATGCTCGCAACTTCGGCTTCGGCCGCGGGATGTCTGTCAAGCTAAATAGCCAGTTAAAAATGGATTCTACCAGGGAACCATGTAAAAAGGCGTCGGAATAGCTATAGAGCAGCGGCGGCATGTGCTATAATACTCGATCCAAGTTTGGCCTTCAATTTCAAACGACATCTTCTCATTTGCCAGCAGAAGCGCTTACACTTTGTGCATAGCCATGGTCACGGTGTCCGTGGAGGTCCTTTTCGTCTCTTAATCTTGACTAAGGTGAACGCAGCAGGCCAAGACCACGTTTTCCGACGGGCTCGCGTGAAGCGCTGCTAGAGTAGCCTGCGGCACAACACATACCGGTACCAGGATCAATCTCGAGTCTTCTTTAAATTGTTCTCCCCCTGACGTCCTGATCAGAGATATGGCGTGTGCTCGCATCATAGCGGATGAGAGTGGGATTTGAGGTTTTGGAAAGCGCTCTGTCGCGCAAGCTGGCCGAGTGCCATTGAGGGTAAGCGCTAAGTTCGACATCAGCCGCGCCGCTGTCTCCCACCCGGCCCAGTGCGCCCTGAGCGAGGAGAGCCCATCTGTGAGTTATCCATGAGGTGAAATATAAATATACTTTCTTATATTTCTTTCGTTTAATTCGTTATAACTTGACCTTCATTCCATTTACGTTGTGTCATCCTGATGTGTCCAGTCTTGGATGACCGCTTGCATCTTATTGGGACCCAGGTGAGCAGATAATTGCAGCGGGTATGGTCGCGCGAGTGAGTTCGGGAGAGAGATAATGAAGTACTAAAAAGGGGGGAAGTATAGTAAGGCGCACGTGACGACTCCGCGGCTCGGCGTCGAACTACCTTGACCTACTCGGCCGAGCGACTGGCTGCGTACTCAGTCATCCTCCTCTAACACCGAGTGCCTCACTGACTGCAATCTCTTTGGGTCTTTCTGGCTTGTTGATTGCTTCCGGTTCTCAACGAGGCTCTGCTGAGTGTCACGGAGATAGCTTTTCAGTTGTGGGATTTTCCGGGCTCGGGCCGTGGTGGCCACAGGTGTTGTCACAAAAATATGCGATATAAACTGAACTGGAATGCGGTAAGTCTTCTCCTTATCTTGGACTTGATCACGCTCTGCAGTTTCCATCATGGTTGAATTGCGCCACATCCGCACTGGGCTTCCTCGCCTTTGCCATGTCTGTACTACCCACCAAGTTCCGCGTCGCTATCTGGTTGGTTTTCCCTACAACACATTATTCTCTTTCTTTCCTCATGGAATGCTTATGGTACTACTTCTTAGTGGTGGAGGTGTCGGTGGATTGACCCTGGCGTTCGCATTGTCGAGATCGCCTAACATTCGTGTCGATGTCTACGAGGCTGCATCCAAATTTACAGAAATAGGTGCTGGAATTGGCGTATGGTGGAGAACCAGACAAGTCCTAAAGTCACTTGGCCTAGAAGAGGATGTCATCCGCCTCCTATCTTCTCGCCCGAGCCAAGACCGAGGTGAACTAGGGGATACGTGGTAGGTGTATCGGACTCATATAGTCGTTGCAGTGCCAACCATACAATATCAACTATCTGATCACCCCAACGGTCGAGCCATGGGGACGATGTACACTCGAGGTTTGATTGTTTTTTTTTTCTTCTTTGATTTTGACGCAATGTGCATCCCAATCTCATGGGCATTTCTCTTTCCTCTACGTCCAGGTGGAATGATGGGGTTTCACCGTGCAGAGTTCCATGAGGCTCTCCTAAATCGCTTGCCCTCATTTTGCCATACCTTACCATCTAAGCGCCTCGAGAGTTACTTCCAGCGGCCAGGCGACTCGATTATGTTGCGCTTCCAAGATGGGTCCACTGCAACATGCGATATCCTTCTCGGAGCGGACGGCATCAAGAGCGCCGTTCGCAAGACGATGCTCCACGAAGCTGCCTCGTGGGCAACATTTCAACACCGGAATGCTGACGCCACAGAGCTGCGCAATCTGAGCGAGCCACGCTTCAGCGGTGTCTTCGTCTGCAGGGCACTTATTCCCTCGGAGAGGTTGTCAAGTGTCTCCCCTCAACATAGGGCATCTTCCTCTGCGGTGCAGGTATGTTTCAGTCTGCTCAGAGCTTTCAATTACTGTATTTACCACATACAGTATCTAGGCAAGAATAAGGTAGGCCTAATAACTCAGAGGTGATCCGTCATTTCCTGACCTAGGTCCCCTATCCTCGTAGCAAGTAATGGTATATCCGATTTCTCGTGGCCGTTTCGTCAACTTTGGCGCTATCGAATTCCATCCTCACGAGGAGGGAACGCATTTTGGTGGTCCCTGGGTCACTGAAGCAGATCCCTCATACGTTCAGAGTCTATTCCACGGTTGGGAAAAGGAGGTCGGTGAACTAGTTCAAGTGAGTGCACCGCCGCTGTTGCCCGTCTTGCTCGTTCCGCTTTTCCCCTTCCACCACTCCCACAGAACTCTCGCAAAACCTACCTAGAGCTGACAACGGCTACCAGTCACTGCTGAACCTTCACCCGCGTCACCATAAGAAAACCAAAGCACTGAGTCTTTGCCGCACCTCAGCAACGACACACTATACCATAGTAGACGTTCAACGTTCAACGCTTGTGGGCACAGCCTGATCACATTGAGCGTCTGCAGTGCCAATGAGTTCTCCCGCACACTCGCGGTGCTGGCAGGCTCCCTTCCATTGTCACGGCCGGGCCGGTGAATCTTGGACGGCCCCATGAACTTGACATGGCAGACGTTGTGAATAACCATTATCCGCCACAAATTACAGAGAAACAAGCTAGCGAATGGCAGAAGGGTGAAGAGGGGAAGAGAAATACCGTACGGTTGTACTACGGTTGTCTGGAGACGTGTCAAGGTCCTAAAAGGGAATTAGCACATACTGCAGTGTAATGCTTCCTATACTGCAACACGAAGGTTGGGCCTTTTTGTGTTCGGGTGCAAGACAGTCTATCAGTTTGCGAATTCATTTAGCTTGCCAGCAAAGCCTTGAACACAATACAGTAGAATGCTTTCCACAAAACTTTTGAGTCCCAAGTACACAAGTTTCTATTTACCCTTACGGGCCGTCAGTCCGTCAACCCAGCCCGCTCAGTCGCCGCCACCACCAGTGTTCCAGTCAAACTCTCAGCACGTACCAGCACAAATCTCGCCTCATCACAGGGAATTCTGCGTTGCTAGCTCAGCCCGCAATAGATTCATAGCCCGCTCCAAATCCACGCTTGCGTCCGTTTCGGACATCCACTCAAAGTTCTCTTGTATCTGCTTCATGATCTTTTGCAGACGCTCTGATGACGACAGGTGGTGGTAGTCTGGCCCGGTGAATGAATGGAGCGAAACGTGCTCCCATTTAGGCGTGAACGCTTGCAACTTCTGTCACGAAGGGTTGGCGGATGCGTGAGTAGATTCCGAGGACATGAGACGCTGTGGTCTTGGTTGCGAGCTTATCCGAGAGCAGCGAAGCCAGGACCGAAGCATCCTAATCACATCGTATCATTCTATCGCACTAGACTGAAAATATACAGACACTTACCTCGATGGCTTGTCCGGCACCTGCTCCCAGAAATGGTGTCATGGCGTGCGCCTGCATTTAGTTTTGATCAGATTTTGCTGTGGTCCGGATCGCTACAGGAAAGGACTTACAGCATCCCCCAAGATGGCTACATTTCCAAAAGCGTAAAATGGCAGCGTAGGCTGAACATTAACAGCCCAGCGAGTTGTCTTCACATCGCTCAAACACTGGAAGCAGTATCATTAACGCTTTTGGAAGTGCGTCATACTATGCCCTGTGCCACGTGCTCCGCGCCCGCCGCGTCGTCTTTCAGACTCGGATCACTCGGCACTCGGCTTCTCTTATCGGTATTGCATCCGTTTGGAAAGGCATCCGTTCTCGAAGATAATTACCTTCTGCTGCTTCCATCTTGTTAATATGTTCCACGCCCGTGTGAGGCTCCCCTCCCCTTTGGTTTCCCCCCAGGATCATCCCTGCCATGTCTGAATCACACTGCAAGTTCCGCGTCGCTATCTGGTTCGTTTTTACTGCAAAAATTGTTTGTTTTCTTTCTACATGGAATGCTTATGCTACTATTCCTTAGTGGTGGTGGTGTTGGTGGATTGACCCTCGCTTTCGCATTGTCAAAATCACCTAATATTCGTGTTGATGTCTACGAGGCTGCATCAAAGTTCACCGAAATAGGCGCTGGAATCGTCGCATCGTGGCGAACCAGACAAATTCTCACGTCCCTTGGACTGGAAGAGGATATCATTCGCCTCCTGCCTTTCCGCCCAAGCGAAGACAAAGGTAAGCCAAGGAGATATACAGTAGGTGTATGACACTCTCATGAAGGTCCTTGCAGTGCCATCGGTGCAACTCCGAAAGGCTGATCAGACCAATGGCCACGCCGTGGGAGCGACCCAGAGTCGAGGTTTGATTATTATTATTTTGGTTGCCACAATGTGCACCTGATGCACACGGGCCTATTCATTTTCCGTTCCGTTCAGGTGGAATGGTGACATTTCACCGTGCGGAATTTCATGGCGCTCTGCTAAACCGCTTGCCCTCAAGTTGTGGTACCTTCCCATCCAAGCGCCTCGAGAGTTATACCCAGCAGCCAGGGGACGCGATTCTGTTGCGCTTCCAAGATGGGTCCACTGCGACATGTGATATCCTACTTGGAGCGGACGGTGTCAAGAGCGCCGTTCGCAAGACGATGTTCCACGAAGCTGCCTCGTGGGCGGAATCTCAACACCGGAATGCCGACGCCGCGGAGCTGCGCAGCCTGAGCGAGCCGCACTTTAGCGGGTTCTTCTCCTACAGGACACTCATCCCCGCGGAGAGTCTATCAAGCATTTCCCCCCAACATCGGGCACTTTCCTCGGGGGTACAGGTGAGTTACAGCCTGCTCAGACTATCGGATACCGTATTCACCATATGTAGTACCTAGGCAAGAATATGGTAAGCTCAATTACATCAACTCTGACCTAAGCCTTATCCTCGTAGGTCATAGTTGTGTATCCGATTTCTCGCGGCCGCTTCGTTAATTTTGTTGCCAACGAATACCATCCCCATGAGGAGGGAACGCATCTTGGAGGCCCCTGGGTTACTGAAGTAAATTCCTCGAGTGTTCAGAGTCTGTTCGACGGTTGGGAAAAGGAGGTTGGTGAACTAGTTCAAGTGAGTGCAGGGCACAGCATGACGCACTGCCAAAAGCGTTAATTATACTGCTTCCAGTGTTTAGGTGATTTGAAGATGACACGCTGGGCCGTCAATGTTATGCCTACGCTGCCATTTTACGCTTTTGGAAATGTAGCCATCTTGGGGGATGCTGTAAGCCCTTTCCTGGCGATCCAGACCACATCAGAACCTGATAAATGCAGGCGCACGCCATGACACCGTTTCTAGGAGCAGGCGCCGGACAAGCTATTGAGGTGAGTTTTTGTATTATCCAGTGTAATGTGAGAAAAATTACTATATGATTAGGATGCTTCGGTCCTGGCTTCGCTTCTCTCAAGCGAGCTCACAACCCAGACTACAGCCTCCCGGGTCCTCGGGATCTACTCGCGCATCCGCCAACCCTTTGCCACGGAAGTCACAAGACGTGCACGCGAAAATGGGCAACATCTTTCGCTCCTCTCGCTCACGGGGCCAGACTACCACCACCTCTCGTCCTCTGAGCGTCTGCAAGAGATCGTGAAGCGGATAAAAGAGAACATTGAGTGGGTCGTTAATGGGGACGCGACGTGGATTTGCAGCGGGCTATGGGCCTGTTGCAGGCGGAGCTGGCGACATAGAAATCTTGTGATGAGGTGCAACCTGTGCTGGTGCATGTTGAGAGTTGAGTGTGTGGCGTATTGTCGGCTCGTGATGCGTATCGGCTCGTAAAGGTAAATGTATGTAAAGTAAACGTAACGTCGTGTAAACTTACGCTACAAGGCATGCGGGCTTCAACTGCAACTCCTTTTCCTTCTGATATTCTAATACGTACGGAACGTAGATACTGTATGCCAGGGAGATGATGTGTGTTGAGTGTTGACATGTCAGTTGTGCCATTTAGTTGACCATAAGTCGACTCGCTTACCTGCTCCTGCCCGCCATGAGAGTATAAGTTGTCAACGATAGCCGGACCATTCTGTGACAGTCGTTCATGAAGAGTAGTGCCCTGTGTCCTTAGCATAGTCACAGTAGTACATATCCACATCTAGCACTTTTTTTCCTTTTCTGCTCTGCCATCAATGGCAGAATTGGTACCAGACCTATAAACCATAGCATACTTGTATACCGCTGTATACCATGGTTTATAGGGTTACAGGAATCGCTTCTCGATTCTCGATGTAAGGAGTGCGTCGGGGCTGGGCTTGGAACGGAACGGACTTCCGCGTCGGAACGCCCGCCGTCACGTGCTGTTGTGGACATCTTTTTCTTTTCTTTTCTCCTTTTCTTCTCGTTGTTCTTATCGCCTCGCGCTCGACACAAGACACAACGTTGCACCACGCGGCAGCCGTACGCTCCCTTTTTCATCCTATTTTAGACTTTCCTTTATGTAGCCACCTCCGAGGTCGCCGACACTAGACACATTGAGTAGGAGGGCCGGTTATATACATGAGTAATGTGACATCACTCATGTATATAAGACGGCCCTCCTACTCGTCGAGGAGGACATCCATACACCCATCTACCCTCCACGCGGACGGCTACCATCAAAGATACTCTCAATCAGATCTTCGCTGAGCCATTAAACTGGGTGCTATCAATTTTGGCAACACTCCTTTCTTCGTGGTGCAGGTGAAGAACGAGGCAGGTCTAACTAGGAAGAAGATGCCTCTCTGCAGGCAGCACTGTCGTACGCGCACATTGCAACATCTCTTGTGAACGAGGTTAAATCATTCTACATTCTTTGTCTTTGTCGTTCATTTTTATTGATGTGGATTGTAGGATTCACGGAATCCATTGAACTATCCCACTGTTCTTTAAGGTATCATAACTCCGATCTCAAGAAGGTTACCTCGGGTAACCTTCTTGGAATCGGAGTCGCGACGTACACAGACGGGCCGTGCTACAATCTTCTGTTTTCTGAGCGGTTGCGCCTGGGCTTCTATGCTGCGAAAACTATCCTTCGTCTTGCTCGAGCTTTTGCAGCCACTTGACGTATCATCGCTGACCTCTGGGAGTTCTACACGGCCGCCTTGCCGGCCCCAGGCAGCATCGCACATTTGTTCCCCTCGCTTTACCGATCCCTACCTACATCGATTCCGTGCCATCCCTGACCTTCACGCGCCGATTCTCACGATCGGGCGAGACTGTCGTTTTGGCGGAGGATGAAACGACACGGCAGTCGAGCGTTTACCTTACCACCATGGCCAGACCAGGGCCAGACCTCACATCGTTGACGAGGAAACAGCGCTGTCCTCGTCTGTGGACGCACTCGCTGACATATGCGAGTTAGTTGTGAAGTTTACTGCGCAATATCATCCTGAAGCGCACCGCCTTCTCGCAACCGAGGGCCTTGCGCCGGTTCTGTATGCGTGTGTGCCAGTATGCGGTGGCTTGTTCATCGTCGTGATGGACCTCGTCCATGGAGAGCTGGCTTGGGAAGCAGACAACCGAGGAGAACTCCGTACGATATCTACAAGGACAGCCAAGATGCCGTCGTGCTGCTTCACTCCAACAACCTTCGGTAATCTCCGTACTCCAAACATCATGGACGTCCCTGGTGGATCCGATTGGGACGCCCGATGTCGCGGCATGCTCATCGACTTTGACTGGGTTGGGACTCAAGGTATCTCCCGATACCCTGGACGATGGTCTCCCGGACTGGGTGTCATCAGGTATCCAGCGATATGGGATCATGGACAAGGCTCATGATCTCGTGATGTAAACGAGTTCAAGGACCGATGCTGTTCGGTTTAGTTACTAACACTTTTTCACCGTTCTTCGAGTCGTACCTCATTCCTGTCTTGTCAATTGTGAATCAATATTAACTTATGTTGGAATTGCATGTTGTGCCTGGCCGATTGGGTGGCCTAACATATAAACCCAGAGATCGAGATCTAAACATCCCTTTTCTGCAAAATATCATACGGTTAACCGCTATATTTGACTGAGCAGGGCAGGATCGACTTTCAAAACACCAGGCCAGGTCAAAGCCGTCAACGCGTCAACCACAGCTTGGCTCCGGCTTGGCTTGGCTTAGGCCGCGGCTTCTGTGTGAGGGTCACGGTAACGTGTGCCCACGATTATTGAGGCGTACATCGCGGGGTCTCCCCCATGCAGGTTATTGCTGGAACTTGCCTGACTCGGCCGTGACACTGGAAGGGAGCGTGCCAATTACGTGGGTGGGCGAGAGAACTCCGTGGTGCTGTAGGCTCTCAACATGACCACACTGTGCCTACAAGTGTTGAATATTGAATGGTATGTGTGTCGCTGCTGAGGTTGGGGCTAGTACCCGGTGCTTTGATTTTCTTATGGTGACGTGGGTGAAAGTTCGGCGCTTTCAGCAGTGACTGACAGGGTAGCAGACTCAGCTGAGTCGTCATCAGTTCCAGGTAGTAAGCTCTGTGAGAGATCTGCGGGAGTTGTGGGAGGCAAAGCGGAACGAACAAGCGAACAGGAAGGACGAGAAGCAGCGGTGCCAGTGACTCGGAAACGTGAAACGTAATAGATTCGGTCAACTGCACGTACTACTAGTAAGATAGCTCAATGGCGAGAAGAGAAGATAAAATGGCCACGTGCCAGTGCTCCGTGCTCGTCGCTAGATCACTCAACTCTCTTCAATTCAGTTTCTCTTTGGAATTGAAAGGCGATTGGTATTGCCTCCGTTCTAAAAGTTGATTACGTTCTGCTGCTTCCATCTTGTTAATATGCTACACATCCGTGCGAGGCTTTCCTTGCCTTTGGTTTCCCCCCACCATCATCGTTGCCATGTCTGAATCACACTGCAAGTTCCGCATTGCCATCTGGTTCGTTTTAACTGCAAAACTTTGTTTGTTGCTTTCCATATGGGATGTTTATGCTACTATTCCTTAGTGGTGGAGGTGTCGGTGGATTGACCCTCGCTTTCGCATTGTCGAAGTCGCCTAATATTCGTGTCGATGTCTACGAGGCCGCATCCAAATTCGCCGAAATAGGCGCTGGAATCATCGTATCGTGGCGAACCAGACAAATTCTCACATCCCTTGGACTGGAAGAGGATATCATCCGCCTCCTACCTTTCGACCCAGGCGAAGACAAAGGTGAACCAAGGAGATCTAGTAGGTGTATGACACTTACAAATTCCTTACAGTGCCATCGGTGCAACTTCGAAAGGCTGATCAGCCCAATGGTCACGCCATGGGAACGACTAACACTCGAGGTTTGGGGTTTCTTTGTTGTTGTTGATGCAATGCTCATGCACATGGGCCTATTCATTTTCCTTTCCTTTCCGTCCAGGTGGGATGATGATGTTTCACCGCGCAGAATTTCATGGTGCTCTCCTAAATCGCTTGCCTTCGAGTTGTGGTACCTTCCCATCCAAGCGCCTCGAGAGTTACACCCAGCAGCCAGGGGATGTGATTCTGTTGCGCTTCCAAGATGGGTCCACTGCGACATGTAATATCCTACTCGGAGCGGACGGCGTCAAGAGCGCCGTTCGCAAGACGATGCTTCACGAAGCCGCCTCGTGGGCGGAATCTCAACACCGGAAAGCCGACGCCGCGGAGCTGCGCAACCTGAGCGAGCCGCACTTTAGCGGGTTCTTCTCCTACAGGGCACTCATCCCCGCGGAGAAACTATCGAGCATCTCCCCTCAACATCGGGCACTTGCCTCGGGAGCACATGTAAGTTACAGTCTGTTCAGAGTATCTGACCATATTTTACCGCATGCAGGTGCAGTACCTAGGCAAGAATATGGTAAGCTCAATTACATCACCTCTGACATTCAATTGGCACCTTACAGTATCCTCGTAGCTCATTGTGGTGTATCCGATTTCGCGCGGCCGCTTCATTAACTTTGTCGCTAACGAATACCATCCTCATGAGGAGGGAACGCATCTTGGAGGCCCCTGGGTCGCTAAAGTAAATCCCTCAAATGTTCAGAGTCTGTTCCACGGCTGGGAAAAGGAAGTCGGTGAACTGATCCAAGTGAGTACAGGGCAGAGCATGACGCACTGCCAGAAGAGTTAATGATACTGTTTCCAGTGTTTAGGTGATTTGAAGATAACACGCTGGGCTGTCAATGTTACGCCTACGCTACCATGTTACGCTTTTGGAAATGTAGCCATCTTGGGGGATGCTGTAAGCCCTTTTTGTTGCGATCCGGACCACATCAGAACCTGATAAATAAATCCAGGCGCACGCCATGACACCGTTTCTAGGAGCAGGCGCCGGACAAGCTATCGAGGTGAGTTTATGTATATCATTCAGTGTAATGCGAGAAAAATTACGATATGATTAGGATGCTTCGGTCCTGGCTTCGCTTCTCTCAAGCGAGCTCACAACACTGACTACAGCATCGCACGCCCTC
The DNA here is from genome assembly GCA_022496225.1 of Russula aff. rugulosa BPL654. NCBI lineage: Eukaryota > Fungi > Basidiomycota > Agaricomycetes > Russulales > Russulaceae > Russula > Russula aff. rugulosa BPL654. The sequence goes on along the minus strand of WTXE01000476.1, from coordinate 2,635 downwards.
GGGATCTACTCGCACATCCGCCAACCCTTCGCACGGAAGTCGCAAGACGTGCACGCGAAAATGGGGAGCATTTTTCGCTCTTCTCGCTCACCGGGCCAGACCACCACCACCTCTCGTCATCTGAGCGTCTGCAAGAGATCGTGAAGCAGATAAAAGAGAACATTGAGTGGGTCACCAATGGGGACGCGAGCGTGGATTTGCAGCGGGCTATGGGCCTGTTGCAAGCCGAGTTGGTGACGTAGAAATCTTGCGATGAAGCGCAACCTGTGCTGGTGCATGTTGAGAGTTGGGAAGTTAGCGAATGCTAGTGGCGTGGCAGATTGTCGGCCTGTGATGAGTACTTCGATGAGTACGGCCCGTAAGGTAAAATGGCAACATCGTGCTGCCCCTTGCATAAATATCCCATCTACTGTAGCCCTTTTTCATTCTTTTCGGCTCTGCCATCGATGGCAGAGTTGGTACCATACCTATAAATAAACCATATGTCACTGTGTGTATAGCCGTATACTGTATATGGTACGGTGCCCAACCCAGAATCACTTCTCGACCACGACCTTGCCTGACGTCGTCATCTGTGGAATGCTGGCAAGCGCTAAGTTGAAGTGGCTTTGGTTTTAAGCCAAACTCAGGTTCCACCGATTGCAATCTCTGGGTTTTCCTGCTTGTGGTGCGATGCTTCTGCGGGCGAGGATGATGGATTTAACGACTCGTAACTAGGCGCCGAGACTGTGCTGTGTGTCGTGGAGTACAGCGTTGGAAGAACGGGAGCGCGCGTGCGGGAAAACGAGTGGAGTGACTCGGACACTCGCAACAAATCGGGTACTATTCAGATACCCAATAGGGTCGATCATGCACGACAATAAGTTAGCGAGCAACTGTGCCAGAAACCCATGCGAAAGTCAGATCACAGAGGTGAATGACCATAACGCCTCTGGATAATGTACCGCGTACCGCAAGCCACGTAGCGGGATCCAAAAATGGCGGCCCCGCCGCCCTGGCGGGAACGGGTTAATACGTCTGACTCGCACGGGAAACCGCTGGGCAGCCCGAAGCGGTCCCGAAACCATGACGAAAAATGTGGTTTCCCGGAATTTTAGTCAATTAAAAATCCTTCGAATTTCCTCTGACAGTCACCAGCTTTTGCGAAGGTCCCTGGGATTCCACCATAAGAGTACGTTCCGAGTGCCAAGGTCCGTCATTACGCGTGGTGCCGTGGTCTTAGGTAAAAAAAAAAGAAAATGCAAATCAGCGGAACAGCCGCGCTGGCCCGCTGTTAGCAAATGTCGGAATCCTGCAACCCTGCAATCTCCATTCAGTTATCAAGTTCCGCCGTGCTCACTGGTGTATGGGGTGTCCTTATTGGAGTTCCTGGTGTCTCACTTTAAGACCACGGACGCGACTAGTAACTTAGGCTCCTTACAGCAACGAGTTTAACGGCCGGGCTAACTCGGCTAGGGCTTCGGGGTTCTCCGGGTTTTCTGCGAGTGACTGGTGTCGGGACGTTTCATAACATAATATGAGTTTATTTTTGGGTGTTTGCCGGAACTGCCACAAGATGTGTGACGCGTGATGCGTGTGACTTCCCGCTTGAACTTGGGAATTCCTAGGGTTTGCTTGTGCCTCCATCACCAGCTCATTGTCCTATCGGTTCTTCTGATTAGATGTAGCACTGAAATTATAAAGGAAAGGGGAAAGAATGATAAGGAACGGTCAAGATAGGCCAAAAAAAGGTTTCATGCATCAGGAGTCACATGCATCACGCGTCACACATCTTGTGGCAGTTCCGGCAAACACCCAAAAATAAACTCATATTATGTTATGAAACATCCGACACCCCTGTCACACTAGTCAATGGCGGAAAATCCGGAGAACCCCGAAGTCCTAGCCGAGTTAGCCCTGGCCGTTAAACCCGTTGCTGTAAGGAGCCTTAGTGACGCTCACTATATTAGGTGTCCTCTTGACATCTCTCAGGGTGCATGTGCATCCTTTGACAGATCATGCAATCATGCATCATGTGCAAGTACGCTTTGTGACGCGTGACGACTCGCTCAGAAAGGAATTTTGCGACTGATCGTTCCCGTGTCGCAGACACTTCGTATATCCTATATATCGAAAGTTCGGAACCCACGGGGGTTTAGCCTACGGTATTGATCCGACATCGTGTTCCGTTCTTCCCCATTGTGTTGCTGCGATGTCTATCGTACCTTCCCAACTTATCTTTGCCCGTTTCAGTCTTGGTTTCAGTTCTCTCATGAGATGAGATTCAGGCTTTTGATGCCTTGACGGATAAAGAAAACAAACGTCTGAAAGTTCCCTCCATAGCGGAGATCACGTGATGATGACGCGATCGATTACATGTCGTCGTCCCTGGGCAGCAAAACATTTTCAGGCATGTACCAACCGAGACCGACCGTAGGCAATTACAGGGTTTGCAACAATTGGCCGACGTACCTCTCGAAAATTCTACAGGTGTACTCTTTACAAATCTCCCCACTTTAGCACGCTCCAAACGATTCATTATCTGCGCTCACGTTCGTCCTCGTCCTCGCCGCCAGTCGCCAGCGGCCGTCCAACATCCCACTCTCGACGACCGGCGTCCTTCTCGTCACCCACCACCTCACACTCTGTCGCACTC
>WTXE01000475.1:0-17630 GCA_022496225.1 Russula aff. rugulosa BPL654 | reverse complement strand
AAACTCCACTTTATCAAGCAGTATGCAATGGGAAAGTCGTGATCGCCCATCTCCTGATCGACCGCGGAGCGAATCTGCATATTGTGGACAGCAATGGGTGGACCCTGTTGCACGCCGCATCGCATAGCGGGCACCTCGTAGTTGTAAAGCTCTTGCTTCGGCGAGGTGCTGATGTCGACGTGCTCGATAATGCCAGTAAAACTGCTGTTGAATTGGCATCTGAGAATGGCAAAGCCGAGGTTGCCAAGTTTATTGCAGAGTACAAAACGACCCAAATATTCGAAACAATTACGGTCGACTACATTGGACACAGCTCAGGTCGACGAAAAATGGGACGGACGCGAAATGGGTCGTTGCATGCTGCCGTGGAGAGGGGAATATTGACCTCGTGAAGTCGTTGCTCGAACGAGGAGCAGATATCAACGGCGCAACAATGACGGACTCCTTTACATAGGCAGCGCTAGCGGCCGAGGGGAATGTCGAAGTCGTAAACTTGATGATCGAGCGGGCGCGGAGGTGGATCACGTGATAAGTGGGGTTGCACACCGCTGCTTTATGCATCACGATACGGACACCTCGAAGTCGCGCGGGTGCTCATCGACCACGGCGCAAATGTGAATGCAAGGGACCTGAAACTTTGGACTCCTATACACAGCTCAGCACTATGTGATCACCTCGAGCTTGTGAAACTGTTACTTGAACGCGGCGCGGATGTACATCCAATCCATGATAAGGGCGAAACGCCATATCAAATATTGCTGCAGAGAGGACATGGGGAAATGGCAGATTATCTCCGGATGTATGACACGGGCAGAGAAAGGTTCGACAATATCCTTTTATGGCTTGGATATAATGTTTGACTGACACTTCGATTTTAGCCCTTGGTGATAGCACGACCCAGAGAGAAGTTGCCGTAGAAGGGGATTCCATTTTAGTCCCGTGTAGGATAATCCGAAACGTTGTGTTGATCATTCCAGGTTATGCGAGGGTGTTTGTAAGCTCTAAGAGGACACCAACCATAATATACGCCACGTACTAACTGATCTACTCATTGTTATTGGAAGAAGTCCACGCATCGTGAGGTATCGATCCATAACATGACATGAATCAGCAAATAAATCAGTTAATAGGCCAATCCGCACTCCGCATTCCAAGTCTAAATTATGCTTATTTGCACAGCCCTACACCGACGCTCACCGGGACAAGTGGATTATTTGTCTTGTCCGTCTGGGCAGACTCGGACCAACACCTGCTAACAAGAGTATCCTGCAGGTGCAACTGTGGGTAAATCAAGATCCCACTTTTATACCCCTCAAGGACGCTGGAGTCAGTCCTGGAAGATGGAAATGATGCAAGTCACAAAGTTGTCCAGACGCGAGAACATATCGGAACACTGGCAGGGGCAAGCACCGTCGAGACCTTCAGAACAGGACAGTTCACATCAGAGGGTAAAGCTATCTGGGACTCGAGCAAGGATTTCAGGAGGCCCTAGCTACAATGGGCTGTCTGAGATATGAAGGCCTAGTTCGAACACTCAACGTGGCAACGGTTCTCAGTTCTTCCGAATCTGTTGGTGTTCGCGGTGCGTATGTACTCGATTGCTTCGGAACGGTCCGCGTCGGAGTCGGAGCCCGCAAACCGCCGACAATCACTATTACCTCGCGGGTCTGCGCAATCTGAGGCCAGGTTCCGTTCTTCGCCAGTCTTGGCATATGGTGTTACCCGGTCTGATATCTGCAAGATCAAACTATAACGTTGTCTCTCTAGCTCACGATTCGGGTGATGGGTCCGTTGAGGGGCCACCAAGGATAACAGTACGTCACGAAGGTCCCAACCTTGGTTTTCGCCACCGAAATCGATCACATAAGCGCTTAACGGGACACCAGACTCGTATAGTACCAGATGACCGCGCTCAGCCGTTTGAGAGCAGGACCCACACATACACTGGCCACACCGCCAACCAAGACCTCACTCCTCTCCGTGTTCAGGTTCCATCACCACCACCGCCTCCGACTCGGGTCTCCCCGTTCCCGTCCTCATTCGTCCTTCAGCCCACCAACCTCGCTCACCGTGCTCTCGCCTTAGTTCTGGTGGCATCCTCCCCGACAGATGCACGCCTTCTCCTTCTGAGCGTTCGCAACGTCGACAAAGTTCCACACCCTGGTGATGCGTCGCCCGTACAGCGTGTGAAGATGATGTCACCTTGCGCACGAAGTTAATGCTGCTGTCGGGCTTGTCGACGCGCCAGCGTTCGTCCATAAAGCAGGGATACTGCGCGCCGCTCGCCGTTGTGCAAGGTATCGACACGCTCGAGCGTTTTCCTGCGCCTCCATACTACGGTGATGGCTCAATTACGGCTATGCATGCCACCCTGCGACGCTTTTTTACTCCTGATGGTGACAATTCTCGAATTATTTGCACTCGGCGTGTCATGGAGCTTGCGGACCTTCAGGGGGAATCTGCCATCTTTGAGGCTGCATGGGAGTGTGTGGAGACTAACGGATAAATATCGTGGGCATAGACAACGAGCCCCAAACATTTTGTTCTAGCGAGGTCCGAGCCAAAGTCGAAGCCAAGACAGGTCTTGGCGCCAGATATACCCTTGCCGATACTTTCAGACCTCGGTGGCCAGAACTGAATACGGTAAACTAAAAATTTATTGCACGACAGTTTTCGTACAGAGAGAATAGACGGATCGTGGAAATTCCTTTTACGTCACGGTCTCAGGTCACCTCGGGAACACCCGCTCTCATTCAGAAGAATCTCGATCTCTTTCATTGCCGCACGGGCGCCGTTGGACAAAATGCCAAAGGATTTGAACACAGCTACCATGCCCACTCAGCGAGCTGCAAACGACGCCCGGAAAGACGGCCGAGTATGGCAGTTTGCGATCTCAGCACCAGTGAATTTCATGGGACGAAAGTATGGTTCTTTCCGGTGGGCAGAGAAGAGATCCGTGTTACACAGTAAGCTACTTGACTATTTGAATTCCAAAGAAGAAAGCGCAGAAAATGCACCTTGATCAATGCCAACTCCGGCCGTCGATCTAAAGTCCCCGAATGTCTCTTCGATCACCTTGACGTTCGCCAGATTCTGCTTCATCTCTGTTAGAGGTTTCGAGCTCAATTGATATGGGGCGGGGGCCTCCTTATCTTCACCGGTGTTGGTCGTTATCACCCTGACATAGCTTTGTACGATTTGAGATAGCGCTCTTCGTGCCGTACTTTGCGACTCGTACTTAGGTGCCGGAGAATAGGTACAAAAGAGCCTTTCCCCAACTGGCCAAAACCAATGATGACTACAACGTGTGTGATCGCCTCAAATCTGAACAGAGCTAATGTGAACGTACCATTACTGTACACCGGCGGAGATATCATCGGTCTGAATGGATTCGAGGGGAACACAACGAGTGCTGTTGAAGATCACATCGAACCTGTCGGCTATGCGATTGCCGGGTACTACCCGTTCTCGATCGACTGGAGGAGAACTGCCACGCTGCTGCGGCACCCTTTGGGTGACCGACTAAGTCTTCCGTGCTATGATAGTGTAGGCTCAAGAGAGCGAAAACGCGAGAGGCCGGCCGGGATACTATAGTATGGACAGCGGTTCTACCAAGACGGTCGCCGAGCGAAGGGAAAGTTGCACGAGTAAAGAGACAAGAGTGAGAGACTTATGATTCGATATGCCCCCTCGACGAGTAGGAGGCTGTCGTATATACATGCGCAACACCTGTCGCTATGTCTAGGTTTGTATAGTAGAGCGACCTCGGGGGTGCCGGTGATGGGGATTAAATAAAGGTGTAAGCATACAAGGGAAAGACTAAATGAGACGAAAAGATCATACGGCTATCGCGCGTGGCGGCTTGTGTCGGTAGTTTGTCCGAGAGGGTGAGACGAAAAGGGGAATGTGTAAGGGAGAGGCAGAGGGAGGAGTGTGATAGGACGCGCATGTTGTTCCGTCTTGTGTCGCAGCTTGAAAATGATTTGTTGTTGAACAGAGGCGGTAAGTAAGGAAGACGCGAGAAAAGAAGAGGGAAAAACATCAACACGAACACGTGAGGACGGGCGCTCGACACGGAAGTCCGCCCGTTCTCGCGTCCTCACATTGAGGCCTCTTTGCCGATGATTTTAGTGTTCTTTCCATCCACGTGCAGCACTTAGGCTAACGAGAAGAATGAAGTGAGTTAAATACAATCTTGAAGACACTTGACCGTTCCAGGCAATGCCGTCTCAGTGAAGCGCCCGCGGAACGGGATCTGTTCCTTCTTGCTTGCATGCAAAAGCACCCTTTGCCCTGTGCCTCGGCTTCGGAGGACACCTTGCGCTGGGCGGGTGACGATTTGACGCCCGAGGAGACGCAGAGGTGCGGACCTGGTGAAGATGTGGTCACAAACAGAACGCGTCAACGAGCCAGTGTGTGCTCGGAGGTCTGAGCGTGAAAGGGAGTATAACTCAGTCAAGGAATATTAGAGCAAATTACTCTGCCCACCATTCTCGGTGTGGTGCATCGGAATCTGGAGCTCTTCCGCGATCCAAAGCTCCTCACATCGAGGTCCTGATAGATCACCTTGTCCACAGCATCCCGGACATACAGGCTGTGGAATGGACGCCCCGACGAGGAAACACATGCTGAACACCGGCATTCGCTTGGAGATTCGACCTTGCTTTGGTGGGAGTCATTTGGGGCTCGGATTTACGTATTAGCGATGAGCCCATAAAGAGCCGGGGTGGGCCTCTGACGATAAGTTGCGAGGGCCATTGTGGAGCGAAACCCTAATTTGAGAATTATCAGGGAGATATTCGTTCGTCTTGGCGAATGTGAGGTTGAAGGTCTCTGAGTAACTTGCAGCACGTCGATTCCGCGTGAGATCACGTTGGTCGTATTTAGAACCATTACCGCCCACCATACGCTGCGCGATACGATCCGCTGTACATTCGGCGCAAATTTGAGGCGAAATTGCGCACATGGCCAGGCAAGGTGGCAGAGAAGAGAATAATCTGTGTTCGTCCATCCGAGGGAGCACACTATACAAGATTAGTTTGTGGTGGTACTGGAACTGCTCATACGCACTTTTTAACCCGTAACGTCTGGTCTCCTAGTCCGTCCTTGTCCAGCATGTTAACCGCCTCATCAAGGACAAATACCTTCACATCCGATACATCAATGACAATGAGATCCGGTCATTGTGCCAGGTGTACCAATAACGATATGTACACAGACGCAGGACACGCCTCTCGCTATGTGATCAAGGATCACATATTCCGTCTGGACGGGGGTAGACTTTCCCATCACCACGATGACGGAATGATCTGGCGAGCAAAGTTCGCGCAAAGGGGCAAGGTATAGAGCCTGTGGTTATTCTTAGTAAGATCGACCTCCGAGAGCATCGTGAGGATGAATGCAGCGGATTTATTTTGTGGTCTGCGTTCGAGTAAAAGAATCGCATCGAGAAGTAGGTGCATCACTCACGGATCCCTCAGGAGTAGAGGTAAAGTGCTTCTTGAGTCTTCGAAGGTTTGGTGATGCCATATCATATATCCCTTGAGAAGGTCCGCGTGTCTGGCAAACGATAAATGGGCATTGGGTATGATAATAAACAAAACGCACAGCCCGAGTTCCTCAAAAGACTTACACCGTACAAAGGCGAGCTCTTTTCTCTTGTTGCTGTGCTAATACAACCTGGAAAGCGATTTGTGAGCCAATGCAACGCGCCCAGCCTGAGGTTGGGGTACCCACATGTATGTCAAAGTAGATCCGTGGCCTCTTTTAGGGTGTTGCAGGTGCGGCAGAAATCCAGACTCGATTCTTCTGCTAGTGTAAATGGCTTGTGGATTGCGGTATCAGTTGTTTTAGCGCTAGAGTCAGGGTTCAGGTTGGTAGGCGGAATGCACCTGCTAGGGTAGATGAGATGAGTATGCAACACGACAGAGTTACGCACCTGGCAATGTAAACGCCATCGGCTTCCATGATGTGGTAATGAGAGAGTGGTGGCAGAGTGTGTAAAGACGCGTAACCGCCCTCAACCAATGACGTGACGGCAGTCTCCGACTCCCGACTCCCGACTCGCTTTCGTCTACCTTCCTACTATCACAAGCTACCACCTATCAGCTCTCCTCCACCTCCCGTTACTACTTTGTCTATCTATGTGTGGCATAATATATGTTGTGACTGATAGAAGCTCATAAATCGTGACTTTCCCCTTGAAGTACACGTTAATGGATCTTTAAAATTTGTGACTGACTGACCAGGTAATTTGTACTGGGAGAAGACCGATTCTCTGTAGGTAGCGTGTGTGCAGGATTTGCCGAGGAATAAACTGCAGCCAGATGAAGGGCAGAAGGGATGGGAGGAGTTACTGTGACTTCAACATCCCGTTTCATTCACGTATATCTTTCTCTCCACTGCATTTCTTGGCCCAGAGACAGGTCGAGTTCCTATATGAACTACACGACCCGATCCCGTCGAGAGGATGTAGTACCACGGCGCCTCATCCTACTCGTGGGAGTCTGCCTCGTGGCGGTCCACACAGCCTTGCGCTGCCTGTATCCTCGACTCCCCATCAATTCGTACCCTGAACCCTTATTCTCCCTTCGTAAAACCATCCCCTCTGAAAGAAACATCGTAAACGATCTGGCCTTCATGTCGTCGCCTGAACAAGCAACATCCTCAACATCCTCCACTTCCAACATCCGATTGATCACCGATGCTTTCGAAAATTATGCCAAAATAACTGGAAATGACCTCTCCAAGATCCGTTTGCTGCCGCACTCGAACAATCTGATTCTCCCGAGGCCATCCTCGAACTACTCCAAGAACGAGAAAGGCGTTCAAGGAGTATCGCGAAGGCAGCCGTAGACTGATTAACGGCCTCAGCCCAGTAGTCAATGTCCTACAGGCGTTCTCGGGTATCTTAGACGAGGCGGTCGGCCTGGTGAGCCAGCCGCACATACAATCCGGTGACTCTTTTAACCTGTGTCTGTCAGGTCCCTTTCCCACCTGCAAAGGCTCTCTTCGTTGGGATCGATATCCTCCTCGCCGTACGTCCCTTGATTACACCCTTTAATCAAGCTCTCTGTGACGCATGAGTATGCCAGGCTGCTAGTAGGGTTACGTCAAGCTACGACTCGGTCTTAAAACTCTTTGAGTGCTTGGGAATTTTCTCAAGCGTCTCGAAGTTTATACGACAATCCCGCCTACTCAGATGATGACGGATATCATCGTCAGAGTAATCGTTGAATTATTTTCGGTGCTTGCCCTGACTACAAAGGAAATAAGGCAGGGGCGGTTCAGTAAGTGCACCGTCACATATACGTTGGCCATGCTCAGTGTGTTACAGAGAAATTCATGAAGATATTGTGGGGGAAGGACAAGATACAGGCTGTCCTCGAGGGATTGGATCGATTGACCAAGGACGAGGGTCTGTCGGTGGCTGCGCAGACGTTGGGTGTGGTCCATGGTCTTGCGGAGAATATGAAGGTGGTTATGGGAGGCGCGTCATACTTCCGTTTTTTCTCGCGAATATTTGTCTAAGCTCTTGTTCTATTAGATGGAGAGGCGCCGATGGATGTTATCCGACAGAAATTGGGTATGTGTCATCTCGCGCAACCGTATCGCCGTTGCTGACTTGAGGGCGTTGTTACTACAACAAGGATCAAACGGGATGAACAAGATGAAACGTTCGTTGTTTTTTTCTCACTAACTTTGTCGATGTTGATTGTTTCTTGTAGGCGACCAGTTACAACGGGACTTCAACCCTGGCTCTCTCCCCCTGATCCGTCGACGAATCAAACTTCGTTCGGAGAGCACGACTTAAAGGAACCGCAGCATGGTTCTTCGAGAGCAGTGCGTTAACAGAATGGAAGTCCAAGGGTCCTTTGTGGATTCATGGAAACGTACGTTTTTGACCATCGACGATACCTTGCCTAATCTTGTGATCTTAAGCTGGGGCTGGAAAAGCACGCTTCTGTATGTCATGTTTTATAGTCTGTCCGATGTTACTCATAGCGCCTGTTAGATCCGCAGTTATTCAGGAGATCGAGCGCATGCATGCAGCCGGATTGGCCACCATGGCCTACTATTATTTTGATTTCCGGGATGTCAAGAAGCAAGACTGCTATGGCTCTCTCATCCTCGTTTCTCAGCTTTCTGCCGACTCGGATGCTGTTACGACATCCTCTCCAAGTTATACTCAGACCATATTCGCGGCACACGAAAGCCAGATATTGATGCGCTTAAAGAATGCATGACGGAGATGCTGAATCTGCCGGGCAAGGCCAATTTATATCATTCTCGACGGTCTCGACGAATGCCCCAATTTTCCGGGGAGGCCGTCCGCCCGCGAGGAAGTCCTGGAGTTGTTGAAGAACTTGTTGTTTGGAACTTCCGGATGTACATTTTGTGTGGCAGTCGCCGGAGATGGATATTCGAATGGTCCTCGAGCCGTTGACGTCTCTCCAGATTTCTCTTCATGACGAGATCGGGCAAAAGGAGGACATTATCAAGTACATCAATCTGTTGTCCGTTCAGACCGGAACATGCGGAGATGGAAAGAGGAGGACAAGCAACTTGTCGTCGATACGCTGTCTGAAAAGCCATGGCATGTAAGCTACGATCTTGTTATGTTGCCACATCTGATACTCACGCGTCACACAGGTTCCGATGGGTGGTCTGCCAGGTTGACTGTCTGTCCCGCTGTTTTCCGGCCAGCATTCGGAGTGCGCTGGATGACCTACCAGACGGTCTGGATGAAACATACGAGCGAACGTTGCTGGGAATCGATAAGCAGAAACGAAAATTTGCGCAACGTCTGTTCCAGTGCCTCTGGTGTCCATTCGCCCTCTTCGCGTCGAAGAACTCGCCGAAATCCTTGCTATTCGATTCGATGACGCAGCCGCCCCTACATTTAACGCAGACTGGCGTCCAGTAAACGCAGAAGAGGCAGTGCTGTCTGCATGTTCTAGTCTCATCGCCATCGTTGATCGGGGAGGCCGCCAAGTGGTTCAATTCTCGCATTTCTCCGTAAAGGAGTACTTAACATCCGAGCGAATCTCGACAGCTGAAGAACGTCTTTCGTTTTATCATATTCTCCCCGAACCCGCACATACCATCCTTGCACACGCCAGCCTCAGCGTCCTCCTCCAACTCGATGACAAAATCGACAGAGATACGATAGGTCGCTTTCCCCTTGCCCTATATGCCGCCCGGCACTGGGTCGACCATGCCCAGTTTAAGGGTGTGTCGTCACAAATCCAGGAGGTGATGGGACGTCTATTTGATCCTGCAAGACCACATTTCGCGGCATGGGTCTGGCTATATGACATCGACCATTATTGGACAGAGCCCATGCCTACGATACACCCGACGCGGCCTGAGGCTGGCCACTCTATTATGCCTCTCTGTGCGGATTCTGTGGTCTCGTGGAGGATCTGATCACTGCCATTCAAGCGATGTCAATAGCAGGGGTGGTTCTCACATGACGCCGTTACATGCTGCCTCAGTCAAGGGACATTTAGACGTCGCATCCTACTCCTCGAAAGTGGTGCAGATCCTAACTCCGTGACATCATGGACAGAGTCCCACTTCACGGATATCACAGGGCGGACAGGTGGTCATGACGGAATCATCACTCGAGATTGCGCGGCTCCTCGTGGATTATGGCGCAAAGGTGAATGTCACCGATGAAGTTGAGGCGATACTCCACTACACGCGGCAGCACGATCTGGGTATCGGACATTGCGGAACTGTTAGTTGAATCTGGTTCAAGTCTCGATGCTCAGAATCAGATCAAGGACCCCGTTGCACATGGCCTGTTGGTATGGGAAGCTTGACGTTTCACGCTTCCTTATAGATCGAGGCTCAGACATCAATTGCCGGGACGATGGGGCTTCATTCCATTACACGTGCGTCACGATTTGGACACGTTGAAGTTGCACGACTATTGCTTGACTGTGGCTCCGATGTGAATGCACGCGAGGCAAAACATTGGACTCCCCTACATTATGCATCACAAATGGATATCTTGACCTCGCCGGCTCTTGATAGTCCACGGCGCTGATGTGAATGCAGAACATGAAGGCACCAGACTCCAATGCATCACGCCTCAACTGGGCATTTCGACATCGTAAAGTTATTGGTTGAACAAGGTGCAAATTTGACTGTCGTGACAACAAGGGAATACTCCCGTTGCACTCGCTGCAGGAATGGGTTCTTTGACATCGCGCACTTCTTGTCGAGGTGGCGCGGCGTGTCTGCCCGGGATACGAAGGGTGGACACCATTCCACAAGGCGTCGTACCTGGACATCTCCATATCGTGAAGTTCCTGCTGGAGTGTGGGTCGATGTCGACATTCAGACCGGAAACGGAGAGACGTCATTATACTTGGCATCTGGGAGCGGGAAGCTCGATGTCGTACGCTTCCTAATCGAGCAAGGCACGGATGTCCACATTAAAACCAAGTCGGGCTGGAATCCAGTGCACATCGCTTCGCAAAATGGGCACCTCGATGTCCTGCGACTCTTGATCGACACTGGCTTCCCATCGACATTCGAACGGGATAAATGACACCGTTGGCTTGGCGTCGGCAGGGGAAGTCGAAGTCGGGCGCTTCCTTATTGAACGAGGGGCCGACATTAACGCACGGGACAATAGAGCTGGGTTCCTTTACACTTTGCCTCACGATACGGACATCCTGACTGGCACAGCTGTTGCTAGACCATGGCGTTAATCCGGACATTCAGGAAATTCATCTCTGGAGCCCGTTGCATCTAGCATCGGCAATGGCCACCTCAAGATGCCGAGTTGCTGGTCCAGCGGGCGCAAGTATCGACGTGTTCAATGACGAACAACAACTCCACTTTATCAAGCAGTATGGAATGGAAAGTCGCTATCGCCCGTCTCCTGATCGACCACGGAGCGAATCTGCATGTTGTGGACAGCAATGGTGGACCCTGTTGCACGCGCATCGCATCGGGGCACCTCGTAGTTGTAAAGCTCTTGCTTCGGCGAGGTGCTGATGTCGACGTGCTCGATAATGCCAGTAAAACTGCTGTTGAATTGGCATCTGAGAATGGCAAAGCCGAGGTTGCCAAGCTCATTGCAGAGTACAAAACGGACGCAAATATTCGAAACAATATACGGTCGACTACATTGGACACAGCTCAGGTCGGCGCCGACGAAAATGGGACGGACGAGAAATGGGTCGTTGCATGCTGCCGCGGAGAGGGGAATATTGACCTCGTGAAGTCGTTGCTCGAACGGGGAGCAGATATCAACGACCGCGATGCAAATGACGGACTCCTTACATATAGCGGCGGTCAAGGGGAATGTCGAAGTCGTAAACTTGATGATCGAGCGGGGCGCGGAGGTGGATTCACGTGATAATGGGGTATGACACCGCTGCACGTTGCATCACAACTTGGACACCTCGAAGTCGCGCGGGTGCTCATCGACCACGGCGCAATGTTAATGCAAGGCACCAGAACCGTTGGACTCCGATGCACTTCTCAGCAGACTATGATCACCTCGAGCTTGTGAAACTGTTACTTGAACGCGGCGCGGATGTACATGCAATCAATGCGATGGCGAAACGCCATATCAATATTGCTGCGGAGAGGACATCGGGAGATGGCAGATTATTCCAGAGTATGGCACGGGCAGAGAAAGGTTCGACAATATCCTTTTATGGCTTGGATGTGATGTTTGGCTGACACTTCGATTTTAGCCCTTGGTGATATCACGACCCAGAGGGAAGCTGCCGTAGGAAGGGATTCCATATTGTTTTCTACGTGTCTTCCCTTACGCAGCCGTCAAACTCATCGTATACGATTAAGTGCATGATGTGCGTCCACAGTTCTCGCTTCCTCGCTTCCTGACACTGACTCGCGATTCTCGGCAGGCACAATTCTGTCTTTTTCATCTATCCCCTCGAACTACTACGCTACCATACACAGCTCTGCATCCGGAAAGCCCGTCCGTCCTGCTTGCCTACAGCATGTCTCATCCACGCCGAAGGCTCACCTCACTTACCATTTACCATCCGCACCGACATCTGCACCCACAGCACCTGTACCTCGCGACCTCTTCCATACCTTTCCGCTCCTCAAGTTCTATCATGGCTTGACGGTCGGCTGGCGGGCATCGTACCTTACGCAGACGCAGCACCGCGTTCCTCACGTGGGGATACCTGCGCGCCACCCTAGTCTCTGTCGCGGCGGACGGCTGCCGTCCGCACGCGACGCTTTGGCAGATCTTAAGTTGGTGGGCTGACACAGCCTGGGCGTTGGTTGCGCTGGGGAGAGACTGTGCACGCGATTTGGATGCGAGGTGGTGCGAGAGGATTCTTCGTGGCCGGGAACTCGGGAATCGGGTATCTCAAGAGGCCGGTGAGCTTTGCTGTTTGCTGGCAGGGAATGAAGAGACTGCTGGGTCTCTAAAGGGTCTCTACGGTTTACTGTACTGCGCATTCTTTCCTCTCGTATCATTAGTCAGATACAGTAGCATTACAGTACTTTTGTGCGGCAGTCGTGCGGAATAATGAAACACTGCCATTGCATACAAAGAGTACTGTACCGTGCCCGACTACCGGAGCGCGCGTTGGGCTATGCGCTGGCCGTTGGCCGTTGGCCTCACATCATATTGCTCCCCTCGGCTGGCCTACAGACGGAACGACACATCTCCGATGAAATGCTTCCTTTAAGGTTGTGTTCTGGCTGTACCCTAGCTATTCTTCCCCCTTTTCCTCCATGACCACTTCGCGCAGAGTAATCGACGAGGAAGGTCGCCTGGATGAACAATATGTCCAGGACGCCTTCCACAACTTTCTCAAGACATCCCTTGCCCAAGCCAAGGCCGAGCACCTGCTAGACGTCAAGCTCCTTAGTAGCGCTGAGGCAGATTTGATGATCACAGGTGCGTTCATCTTGTCCCGAAAGGCCCGAATGTCCAAAACTTGCGATTCAACCCACTGACTGTCACTACTAGGGCCCGCACTATGTCTCTATTTCGCGCACTACGTTCCACCACCAATCCCCCTTCAGTCCCTATTCCTCGCCCCGGCGGCAGTCGCAGGGAAAGTCCCTTCGACCTGATACGGACCGCCTCTCGCACGCCAACTGTCACGTAGTCTTCATCCCCTTCCTCAGACTCTGGTCGTCCTGCGTTCCGACCATTCAAAATCTCACACCGGAACACCGACACGACCTCGCACGCAATATCTGTGGCCTCCCACCCCTCGTCCAGCCTATATATCCCATCTTGAATCGCGTCGCGGCAGATTTACGGTCCATCTCGATCGATATTAGCCAACGACGCTCGTTCCAGGATCGCTATACGAGCGACCTACAGGCTGCAATCGATGTCGGTGGTGACGGCTCAACTGACTCGGGACAAATAAGAGCGTCGTTCGTGCCTCCGCCAGTATACACGCCATCACCAGTGCCTTCATACCCGGAAAACGGGAAACTGCGCCCATAACCATCTACCATGTCTCACTGCTCACCTTCTTCCTCACCGCCGCACAGCGCGAACTCTTTGCGTTTCCCCTCGGATTCAAGTTCCCTCACGCAACCATAACCGTCACCACCACCACCCCACCCCGTCAACGGACGGCAACGATCGCAACGCCGACGAGTCCAGCGATAGAACTCATCCGCGAGACCCTCTACGCAGCACTAGCTGACGTACACGAAAGCACACCATCCCTTATTCCCCTCCTCAACACCGATCCACCCCGCGCATCCTTCGGTGCCGTCGCACTTGCCATCCTCTCCATTTCCACTTCCTCGTCGCCCAGCGCCGACAACGACAACAACAGCCGCAACAGCGATGATAGCGTCGTCCTAGGTGTGCGCGGCGTCCCACTCAAACTATCAGATTGTCCCGCACCACTCCGACCACTAATGAGCGAGTTTTCCGCGATAGGGTGTGAGGCGGCGCATATTGAGGAGGAGGACAGCACGATGGCTATTCGGCTTGTGCAGGAGGGCCGGGAGGGAGAGGTGGCTGTGCCGCGGTTGGAGCGCGCGCGTCTCTTGTTAGGGCGGGGAGCTGGGTATGACGTTGATGTTGAGAGCAACGGGCGTCGGAGTGCCGAGGGTCGCGGATCGGCTATCGCTGATGGCTCGCTTTGGCTATGACGCGGTTGCCGCAGTTCAAGGAGAGACAGGACGATGTGTTCAGGGTGCTCGCCGGTGTTAGATCGTCATTGCGAGGCGAGAATCGATGATGCCGTGACTCAGATGTATCCATAACTTATGTGCTTTGCTTGTCGTAGTGTACATTATCGTGTTGTAGCGAGTAAGTTAATGGATTGATTATTGATGACAGCTGATTCGGAAATCGTAGCGTAGACGTCTGCAGAAAAACTTGCACGTTCCGAAGGTCCTTAGGACCTTGGGAACGTGCATGTGATGGCCCTTGACCTAATTGGGTAAAGCGCCGTTGCAAGCTCATCGCCCTTTCGCTCGCCGTTGTCCGCTTTCATGGACCTCCCGACTCCTCCGTGGTCAGTGAGGTAATACTATAGCACAGTGTGCCATGTCTAGTTTCAAGCACGGGCAGTTCAGGCCCAATTTCCAAGCAGGTGGTATGTAAGGAGCACTGGGACAGTAAGCGAACAATATTCTCGCGCTTGAGTGCTTGAGCTCTCGTCTACTGTTACTGTACTGGTATGACACTAGATCCGAATAATGCACGCGCCGAGGTTGCAAGATACCTCTCCTACCCCTCAAGACCTTGTACTAGCTCGGCTACATGGAGCTCCGATGGAGGAGCCTTTGAGCACCCATGGAATCGTCTTCAGGCCACACCCCTGGCCGTGGAAAATCCGGGCCCTGTGCAAGGTGCTACGCCTTCCACGGGGGACATGGAGTCACCCAACGTGCCCAAGCAGCTGTGCAACTTGACGATTAATATTAATAAGGAGCTGTCCCTCAGCTGGTTGGATGATATAGCGAAGTTTGACATGATGATGGTACGAATGGGTTAGGCAAACATCTTCAGGCGACTTGCAGGCGACGTGTTGCCTGCACCCGAGTCTTGCCCATTTTGGCTAGGTTATCCGCAGTGTTGTGTGAATTGTTACGTGGACATGTGCGAAATTTCTGGGAAACATCGATTTTCGAAGTTGAAAAAAAAAAAAATAGCCGTTCCTGATAGATAGGAACGGAACGGAACGGAGTTTACTCTCTTTACTCATTTCAAACTGTGAGGCACGAAAGGGTTTTAAAGGGGTGAGAACTGATTAGTAATGCGCGCTGAAATACATCAAGTTAACATAAAACTACATTGTAGCGGGCATGCCGGTGATATTAACTTTCTTACCGGGGTGATAGTACCGTGGTCGTGAGTGTCCATCTCATCAACGTAGCGCCCCATTCAAGTTTGTTAACTAATAATTCTAGAGAAGCCCCACGGGCAAGCTCAACCCGGCTTCTTCAACTCGGAATTGGCATCGCGGATGTTCATGACGAGGTACGAACGTCGATCGGTAGAAGACGGAGCCTTTTACTTACGCTGGTCTCTCGCAAGTTGTTCATCACCGGATGCGATGGTAATACAGGTGTCATGTCCTCTCCTCGACATCCCGACAGAACTACTCGTCCGGATCCTTTCTAACCTCTCCTGCGATGATCTCTGCCTTCTGCAGGGGACTTGTCGCAGGTTCAAGGATATTATCTCTGGCACACCGTACCTCGAGTACCTTCTGCACACTGGCATCGATAACGTTGACGACCTCCTACCTTCTGATGTCCTGTTTCCTGAGCGTGTCGAGCTCTTGAAACTCCATGAAAGGTCATGGACTGGCCTACGATTCAATTTATTCTCTGAATTCTCTATCCATGACAGCACTCGTGACAACGTTGTTCGGTATACCCTCCAAAGTGGCTATCTGATCCACAGCGACAGTATCCCTGTGGGTCAGGGATTAAAATATAAATACATTGATCTTTACTCTCTTTCATCGGGGAAAGAAGCAAATTGGGTTCTTATCCGGTTGAGGGTCATTCGTCCCCGCAACATCGTATTCGCGGCCGATCATAACTTGGCTGTAGCAATCACGTGCGGTGTCCTTGCTGATCATCTCTTAGAGGTGACATCTAACTAGTCATAGCCAACAGGGAGTAGGAGCAAATTCACGGTACAAGCTTCACTTTTTTGAGTTCACGACGGGGGAACCCCACCCTCAAGCATTAATGCCCGACGTGGAGATTCCTCCGACCCATCCTTCCTTGGATGGATTTTCGCAAGCAGAAGTTTTAGGGGATTACATCCTCACGGTTCTCGGAAGTCCCCAACATTCCTCTTTAATCTCCCTGGTCTCATGGAAAACAGGAATCGTGATCCATGTAAGTTCTATCGTTTATGCTTCTCATCCCCATCACAAGGGCTCTTGCTAATTTAAGAAGCTTCGTAATTGCATGGGTGGGGGCCCCTCGGATTGGATCGTGCGCTCGGACCACGTCGTGATTAATCCGAATTTGACTGCACAGTTGGTATTGGGCGACGACTCAGACGAGGGTCTTGAAATTTCCGCGCTCGAATACGATCCAGTGCAATTTCAAACGGTGTGCTTCCTCAGGTTACCACAGTTTCCGCGCCCCGTGGGTGCCATTCCCGAAGTTTCCTTCACCAAAGAGTGGGTCCAGACCTCGGAGCACCACGCAGCGCAGTCCCAGCCCGCTTCTTTGGAACGCCATTTTCATGTTCCCTTCCGATCCTCCAGCCTCGACACTATAAATATTCTCCTTGATTATGTCGTTCCGACCGGTAAAGGAGTTGAAGGCGATTCTCGAAAATACGTGTTGATTATCAGCGTTGCGGCAATCATCTCCGCAGTCCTTTCTGGTGGACGCCGCGAAGTGCCTTGGGAGGACTGGGGCCCTGCTGGGACGCACATATTCCCTCTCGAAGAGGGCGCAAGCCTGCCCATATCAGCCGGCCCATTCTGGATCACAAACTTCTTACCGTTGGAGGTACGCGACTATAACTCGCTGCGTACGCAGCACCTGCGATCAACAAAGGAGGACTCGTTGACCTCGTTATCGTCCTCCTCGAATCGATACGTTTATTCGTCGACTAGATTGGCTGCTGAATTAGGGGAGGGAGACGAAATCGAGACACATCTACCATATCGAAGCTTCACGGCAAAGGAATCGAAGCTCGGGAACTTCGACAAGGCTGTCGCAGATAGGGAGTGGATCGTTACCCTTTCGTATGTTGTACGTCACGTCCTGTCCATTTGTATCAAGCCCGGATCTCAGATTGACTAAAAATTATGCCCCTCATAGGATTCGACAACCAATTACACCGTGTATCGCGTGGGATAGCTACCTCCGCCGACGATGGATCTATGACAAAGATTTAAAAAACAGAGGGATCCAGTAGTGGTCCAGCAGCAGAGATTCAAGTCGTCATGATCAACTTTGATTCTCTACTTGAATCTTACTCGCTTTCTCTGTACATATCATCCATTCGCATAAAGATAACGAACCCGAGAGGGATTACTCGAACTTGCGCACAGGGTCAACTTGAGAGGAATAGCACGCGCCCAGCGCTCGTTGAATACGATCAAGCGCCCAAGCGGGAGCGTGACCTCTCCTTACCCTGTAGCCGACCCACGCTTGGCTGAAAT
>WTXE01000474.1:0-17653 GCA_022496225.1 Russula aff. rugulosa BPL654 | reverse complement strand
GAATAAAAAGAGGCGCTAAATTTGAAATCTAATCTAAAACTTGTATTTTGTGCACAGATACAGATTATTGACTTTGTATGATGCGAATGAATGCGCATGCTGCTGTTTATAGCAACAGTTGAACGTGGGAACATGTTCGGTCTGAAAGACGGTAAAAGCCGGGGGTGTTTTGAGTTTTGACACAACTGGACCTCCGTCACACCAGGCTCCAGCTGTACGCTACTACAGTATCCCGGTTAATGCTAGCTGCTCGTCCTCCACCACGTGTAAGGCTCCAGCTGTTCGCTTAATACCCCAGTTAATGCTGGCTGCTCAACGAACTCCACCGTGCATAAAAAAATCGTCATGTTGTGGAGATGCATCATCTTTCTGGAGGCTACAGATGTATTCCTTGAACATTCCTAAGTACGATATAACCAGGCGTCAAACCGTTATCTTGAAGCTTCGAGCAAGTGATCTAGGCGACCTTTAGCTTCGGAGAGAGAAGGTTTGTTATCGGATGAGGTCATGCAATTACGAAACGATGTACAACTTTCCGCCCTCAGCCTGGCTCACACACCACCGAGGGCAACCTAAGATAGAAAGATGAAGCTTCAAGACATCTTAGTTTGTTTCATTCCCAAACTTTCAGGTTGATGGAGAGGTAAAAAAAATCGAGCCTTTTCCTCGAGCGATACAGTATGTGGCTGGAACAGTGTCTTGAGCTAATACTCAGAAATCTCCCAGTACAGTCTACCGGGTTCAAGTCATATAATGATAGGAAAATTCTCAAAGTTAAAGTTACACTGGGCGTAATCAGACTTCACAAATTAAGAAGCATCGTATGTGTGTCATGTGAACAGTGTGGCTGCTGCTTATCGTTAGTGTCCGTGAACGCTCTCTCTCGGTGGCACCGGCTCAGAATCCCGCATATAAAAAACTTTCGTTTCAACGTATTCATTCCTTACAGTCGCCCGACGGAGTAAACTCACAGAATTTATATTTAGCTCAAGAGCATAGGCGTTTCAAACAATTGGTGTACTAGGGCTACAACTGTCATCTTCCTTCCCCGCTTTCAATTGTGCGCAACTTTGAAGTCTTATATGCTACTTTAGGAAAAACCATCAAAGTCATTGACACAGACTCTTCTCACATTTAAGAACCATGTATGCCGGGCTGCTACTTTCGTGACAAGTGACCATGTCCTCTGAGACTTTGCAGACGTTGCAAAATTCTGCAATTACATTGGCCTGTTTGTCAGGTTTGTTCGGTGAGCCTCATCATAGTCCTGCTATCACGCGCCAATTCTAACTTTCGTTTTCAACCAACAGGCGTATATTTCGTACTTGTTGTGCTTGCGATATGGGCGACGTATCGGCAAGCCACAGTGTCATCGAAGAGACTGAGATGGGTCACTATCGCCCTGTATGTGCATGCAGCGTTGCTCTTTCATGTGTCTCATTTTCTTGCGTAGGTTCCTGGATCTCTTTGCCCATTTTGTCACACGATCTCTTCAATTCGCGCGCGCACGACACATGAGAAATACGAACGAAGAATTCCTTAGATGGGCAATCCCTCTGACAGTTGTTGGGAAGTAAGTTGCCTGCCATGGGTGTTACCACTCTTCACAGGTATTAATGTGTGTTGATGCTTACGCATTCCCAGTGTCACTACGACCATTGCTGTGAGTCAAGCGTGTGCTGTCTTTTCCCCTTTATATATTCAACTCTTTCTTTCAGGCTTTTCTGTCAGATGGGACCCTAGCATGGCGCTTCTACGTCGTCTTCAACAAGGAGAAGTGGGCTCTCTATCTTCCTACAGCCTCGGTCATTATAAATGCCCGTGAGTTTGCTTACCAAGTGGTCTGCCGGGGTACAGCTCACGGATTTCAAAACGTAGTGCTATGCTTGTCTGCCGACGGCCAGCACCTGGCCATCTATTCCGATGAAGAATTTTACAAGAAAACGCTGTTGCCGGTCACTCTTAAGATCACGGTTGCTTGGGGCTGGTCCATGTTCTTCACCAACTCGCTGATGACGGGTGGGATCATATACAAGATCATGTAGCGTGATTTTATTTGTAGTCCGTGGGAGTCGGAGGCTCTAACCACCAGTGCAACAACTCAGGTGGACGAACCGGACGGTAATGAATTTATGCCAGAATGGAAGAAAGAACTCCCGTAAATATGCCACGGCTCTTCGCGCAGTCATCGAGTCGGCTCTCGTGACTTGGATTGGCATCCTCCTCTTTGAGATCGCGTCACTAGCACCGTCGGGCCATGTCACTGTATGTTCTGCTCTTTTTTTGTTCACGGCAGACCACTGAAGGGGAAGCCTTCTAGACAAATAAGAACGTTGGATACGTCTCACTTGCAATCTTGCCCATATTTTTTGTAAGGGGTTCTTTTGATCACCTATCATGAGAGTTCTCACCCCGTCTTAGGGCATCTCCCAGTGCTTGATTACCGCGCGTCTGGGAATTGTACGAGAGACGCGCAATATTGACACAATTGAGTGCTATGTATCGCAGCCAGAGAGCCAGCGGCGACTGACGGCGCCTACATTCAAAATTTTAACGAACGTGACTACTATAACCGATTCTCAAGATTTTCAAGTAGAGATGGAAGAATCCAAGACTATGGCGGCGTTGTAGGTTGTTGAATGACTACGTACTAGCCGGTCTCTCGAGTATTGCCGGAGCTCCTTTTGTCGATATTTGAAACTTCCATAACTTACTCCTCGCGTTATTTAATTGAGCAGAAGAAACCCATGTGGTGGTACAATATCGCAATTGAAGGCTGATGTGAGTTCGAGGGTGTGCATCAATACGGTCTTTTCCGTAAATGTGAGGCACGAGGCTAAACTAGAACGAAAGACCAAGCGTAAGTGAATCGAAGACGTTACCGGGGAGTACCAGTGTTCGTTGCGCCCTTGTTCCCGGGCCACCACTATGTCGCAATTGAATTCACCACGACAATCCAGAATCGACACTCAAACAGGCACGTACTATCACCCACGGATTACTCAGGTGGACGCGACTCAGAATTCCCATGCCAGTGATCCAGAAATTTCTCTCCCCCACTCCGCTTCGTCTGAACCTCAAATGAGCTCGACTACTGTATTCTCTGTATTCTAAGACAAGGCTACAATGACACTGAACATTTAGATCACATCAATTACAGAGTGGCCGGCTAGGTCTGCTCCTACATTTACAAGAAGCATCTAGCTGCGATGGCCTGAGCCGCGACCGCAATTTTATTTGACCGGTAACCTGCGCCTGTCAAATTGTCAAACCTAAGAATATGCTCGAGAGACACTTCGGGACGTTCCGGAGTTTTTTTTTCCCCTTGGAATTATGGTACGTCATTTAACCAGTGGTAGCGATTTTGTGGA
Source organism: Russula aff. rugulosa BPL654 (assembly GCA_022496225.1). NCBI lineage: Eukaryota > Fungi > Basidiomycota > Agaricomycetes > Russulales > Russulaceae > Russula > Russula aff. rugulosa BPL654. The sequence goes on along the minus strand of WTXE01000474.1, from coordinate 14,282 downwards.
ACGTCTGCTTAGCACATGGATGCAGGTGATCCTATCAACGGAAAACTGGGGATGGGGTTAATGCAGTTGAGAGCTTTCCTAATTGGGTCGATACAGACTTCTAGACTTGAACTCAAGCGAGCGTCGGATCCGTCCAAAAACTAAAGTTCGATGCACAATCACTTGCCTGACAGATGATGAGGCAGCGCTGCACATCTATACAGTACAAACGTCCTTCATTTGAGAACCAACATGGAGATGCTGTTTTCCAGTCCAGTGTCAACGTCCCGTTGACACGTTGCACACCTCAGATGACTGCGACTTCTTTGACATACCATCATCATCACGTTGATGCATCAAGACTGATCGATCTGATCATCCAAAAATACAAATTCGATGCACCACCACGTGCACCACAGCGGACCAGGCTCAGCTTGCTCCAACAGAAGGTTCCTGCATACTCCGAGGGATATATATAAAAACGCATGGATGTGACGCACTGATTTCCTGGGACTCGTCATACCAGTTACAATGGCATCACCATCGCCAGGGGCCTTACAGACGCTTCAGATTGCTGCTATCTCCTTAGCCTGTTTGACAGGCTTGTTCGGTGTGCCCTCACTGTTATGCTCCCCACGCGCCAGTATTAAGCTTCTTTAATGAACAGGGGTATACGTAGTGATCTTTGTGATTGCTATCTGGGCGACGTGCCGACAAACCCCAATGTCATCGAAGAGACTAAGATGGGTCACTATCGCTCTGTATGTATAAGTAACATTAACGGCTTTATGTGTCTCACCCATTTTCCATAGTTTCATAGATATCTCGATTCATTTTATCTGCCGCTCCCTTCAGTTCGCACGAGCACGGCGTTTGGATGATTCGATCGAGGAATTTTTCAGATGGGGGATTCCTCTGACAGTTATTACCAAGTAAGTTGCCCGAATATTGTCATTTCTCACAGGTATTTATGCGTCTGTGTGTGTATTCAAAGTGTCACGACGACCATTTCTGTAAGTCACAAAGTGTGTTTTGTTTCTTCTCTATGCTCAAGAAATGTTCTGTTTAGGGCCTTCTGTCAGATGGAACCCTCGCGTGGCGCTTCTACGTCGTCTTTGACAAGAAGAAGTGGGCGCTCTATATTCCTGCGACCGCGGTCGCTCTGAATGCCCGTGAGTGGCATGTGTGCTTGACAGGGTCTTAGCTTACGCGCTTCAACATAGTTCTCTGCTGGTCTGCGGACGGCCAGCACTTGGCTGCCTATTCCCGTCTAGAATACTATGAAAACACGTTGCTGCCGGTCACTCTTGATATAACAGTGGCCTGGGGCTGGTCCATGTTCGTCGCCAATTCTCTGATGACAGGCGGGATCATCTATAGGATCGTGTGAGGTGATTCACTTGTCCTGCGTGAAGTAGGTCCTAACGGCAACGCGTAGGTGGACCGGCCGCTCCTTGAACAGTATTAGCGGGAATCGACGAACGAACTCGAGTAAATACGCCATTGTGATCCGTGCAGTCATCGAGTCCGCTGCTGTGACCTGGATTGGCATCGTCCTCGCTGAGATCGGGATGCTCGCACCAACGGGCCATATCACTGTACGCGCTTTTTTTTGTCTGATGGGTGGTCACTGAAGGAAGACATTTAGACGGACCAAAACATGGGAACCGTTATAGTCAATATCATACCCGATTTCTTCGTAAGTTATCTCTTCGATACTTCACCAGTGGAGTTATATTTTTCAACACCCTTTTAGGGTATCTCACAGTGCTTGATCACGGCTCATTTGGGACTTGCAAGGGAAATCCGTGCAACGCCGGAGTCTACTGAGCTCTACTCATCATCGCAGCAAGACTTCTCAGGCTCAACACCACGGAGTCCGTCATGCAAAGTTTTCACAAGCGTGACGACAGTCACCGATCAAGAGTTCAGTCCTGAGTACAAGGAAAGTCCATGACGGTGATACAGGCTGTTGAATGCCCCTCATGTCTCTACTTTTTCGATTGCTGTTTGCCCTGAATGTTTGAACGTTCCTTACCCTGTTTATTCAATGGGAAGTAGAACCTGCTTGATATACGATACCATGCAAGCAGTGTTCCATACCCTTTTTTTTTTTTTGGAAAGCGCTTTCGCACTACTTTGAGTCTACTTGTAACAGGATTTCGTAATAATTGCCATGCAGTGAGTGAAATCATGTCAGCCGTACATAGCGCGACACACTTGGAGGGAGGAAGAAAATGTGTTTATGCAAAATTAGCAGACAAAAGACGCAGCGCATGTCAATCCTCCATACCCATTCACACTGGCACTGACCTAGCAATGCCAACTTTTTCAGGAAGCCTCGCGTTAGTGGGTGATGGCATAGAATTCACTTTATAGTTCGGTGACGGCAGTCAGGCCAGTAACTTGGTCAAAGTACGCCTTCAGGGCTTCAGGCTTTGGGTGCCAGTAGTGGGGATAGCTAGGTGGAATTCCGAGTCGGTGACCGGTGACCACTGGCACAACAGCGACACGCAGATGTTCTGGTTGACATCACGAGTCGTGAAGTCAATCAGAACATCTGGCAGTGCGGATCCAAGATTGAGTGCATGCTCTACGGTTGGAAGGGCGCCCTCAATTGCTCAGAGATACCGACAGCCACCGACGATCTGAAGTAAATTAAAAGTCCGAGAGAACCCGGTGTAAGGCGTCACCGCAGGCTGTTCACAACCTCTCGCCTCTCCCTCTTCATTATCACCAGACTCAGACACCCAGTAGGGACTCACAATATATGTATTTAACCCCTCCTCGTTCGTCGAGGAACGAGAAATTACGATCGTCGCATTGAATCTCAGCTTCGCCCGCCGTCTCAGGATGTTCTTTCTTGATTTCTTCTTTTTCCCTCATTGTGTTGCACTTTTGCTGATCGCGCGTGGTTGTGGTTAACCCTAACACTAACTCTCCCTTTATAGGTCTCTTGATCTCTGTCCGCTCAGACTTGTGCGACCCTACCGTGCTACACCCTATCGATGACAACCTTTCCCGCAACCAGCGACAACCCCGATGACCCAAACTGTGCCTGGTACTATGAGGCCGACGATGATGTTCCCGTGGGAGCTCCTGCAAACGCCCCGAGTCTGCCAACTCAGGAGGGGCGAGGACGCCGAAAAAAGCCATCACGCACTTCAAGGAGTCGATGAAAGCCGACACCGAGGAGACAAGACGCGAAGTCGCAAATAAGCAAACTCGTAAGCCTTGTCGGATTGGCTCTCAACCCCGTCCCCGTGCTCTTCAAGATGCTGTGAGTGATAACGAAAATCAAGCCTGCAGTGAGACCTCAGATGGGACAACTGAAGACGATGAAGTTGATGCTATGATCGAGAACAGCGAGGCAAGTTTTATCTTTTGTTGACTAATATCCTACTAATCGATCCCAGCCCGCAGCATCCCTCCCCTCGAAATCAATCCCACTAACCGGTGCAAAAGGCGAAGTGGCAGACACGGAAGCGAAAGCGGTCCAAATCGCCTCAGGCGCAAGCCCAGGGGCGTCTACAGCGAAGAAATCGCGTCCGGTCACCGTGGAGGAGGTTGAGGACGAAGATGCTCCTTCGAAGAGCCCAAACATCACTCTGCCTCCCCTCCTACGACGAAAGGTTTGGCCTGTTCATACACAATTTAATCTTGCTTACGTTGTCGTATCTGCTAGCGCAATCCGATTATTATTTCTATGAAGAAGTCCTTTCGGAGCTGATGGCAAGACAGCTGAAGGTTCCCAGCACTTCAAGTGCTGTCATGGGAATCGAAAGGTTTTAACAATCACTCGTACGATGAAGCATTGTCTGAGCGGTGAGTTATCATCAACAAAATCAATCCTCTTTATTTTCAACATCATGCCGTTGTTCCAGGTCTGGTTCGACATCTCAAAAACCACTTTCCTACGATGTACCGGCTCTATGAGCTTCTCAAGGTCCGTTCCGGCCCACCTACGCAAGACGAGCTTGATATTGCTTCGGCGAAGAAAAAACTTCATGGCCCTGCTGCTCGTGCATATGTTTCGCAGCTAGGGAAAGCTTCCGAAAATATCATCGACGCGTTCCAGCGTCAGGCAGCGCAGGCGACGGCAAGTTCTTTTGCATGCATTTTTGACGATCACGGTTCACATAGCATTTTCTAGGGCGAGTTCGATCAGGAAGTATTCGAGAAGGTTCTTGTTGAATGGATCGTCGCATGTGATCAGCCTTTCGATGAGGTAGACAAGGGACCATTTCGCGAAATGCTTCAGTACACACATCGACAATCAGGAAAACTACTTCATATACCACATTGCACTGTAATCCGGACAAGGGTCATGAAGATGGGGGAGGAAACGGTTGATAGCATCAAGCAAATGTTCTCGGTTTGTGATTGTCCCTCCTACCAAACTTTTCCTCGGCTCATCGGTTGTAGGAACTCGAATCTCAAGTTTCCATCTCACTCGATGCGTGGACCTCAATTAATCAGTATGCCTTCCTGGCGGTCGTGGTTCGTTATATCACAAACAACGGTGAACTTGTACGTCTTCAGCTAGCTCTGGATCATTGTGTTCTGATCTACCTCTCAAGTGGAAATGCTGATTGATTTCCATGAACTTGTTGGAGGGCATTCAGGTGAGAACATGGCCGAAGCCGTTTGGCAGACGCTGGAAACATATGGACTTCTCGGGCGGGTTCGTAAAGCCACCTTTCTTTGCGCGACATTAATGACCACTTATCTGGCATTGCAGGTCATCGCATTTGTCATGGATAATGCGTCAAATAATGACACAATGGTCACAGCATTCGAGGCTCGTTGTCAGAAGCATGGTGTTGAATTTTCTGCTAGCCATTCTCGACTCCGATGCATGCCACACACCTGTCACCTTGCAGTGTTAAAGGTAGACACTGGTTATCTCGAAGCTTTGGGCTACTTATAAATGCGGTCTTCTAGTTACTTGAGGAGATCGAGGTGATATCGAAATCTGACAGCAGAAAGGCTTCAGCACGTGGGGGAACATACCAAGATGTTGTGATGGCTCGTGTCTCATGTGACTTGGGTGATAGTGGTATAGTGGGAGATGAAGAGCTCGACAATAAAGAGCTGGCTGGTGAAGATTTGATGGACGACGCAAGGAAAGTTGCACCGGCAGCTGTTGCTGTCAATAAGGTATCGTTGCCTCAACACCATGAGATTTCTGACTGATCCTTTACTGACAGCTACGGAGGTTCATACGTGCCATCCGATCGAGTCCTCAGCGACACCAAGCATGGCTTCAGGATGCCGCTCTTCATCAACAGTCGAAAGCGCATGACTTGGAGAAACCATTGATGTTGATCCTGGATGTCCCTACTGTTGGTCGTCGACACACCAGATGCTTCGTAAGTTGCCTTATTTTCATCATCAGTCAACTTTTTCATGCTTGAAGTCAGGTCGTGCTCTTGATTATCGTGAGGCCATCGACATCTTTTTGGCCCGAAACCGTGATCTTTGTGACTATGAACTCTCTGAGCACGAATGGGAGGGTGTTATCTTGGTCACTGAGTGGCTGGATTCTTTTCGATCGCAACCACCCAAATGTCCACAACGAAGTGCTCCATGGTGTCCTTCACACATGCCATATTCCGAGGGCTTCAAGATTACATCAAGACTGTCCTTGGTGATCTTCCGGGCGCGACATCGCCTCAACTAATCCTGGGACTCACGGCTGCGCACGCCAAGCTCGGTGATTATTACTACAAATTTGATGAATCCCATTATATACATGGGCTTCACGTATGTCTCCTCCCTGTTGTGTTGTAAGTATAATGCCTGATATCTTTACAAGTCCTTGATCCACGCATTTCATACGATGGCATGAAACTTGACTGTGACGATGATATCAGTCTCACGGAATACCTCGAGTCTGCAAAACTATCGCTTCACAATTACTTCTCAAACAACTATGCTGGAAAACATGTCACTCCCTCTCACCGCTCCTTGCACACTCGTCAACCACGACGACACAATCCCATCTTGACAGTTCACCACAGAAAGTCAGTTTCACTGCGCGGTATCGAAAGGGACCACGGGCCCCAGTTAACGAGCTAGAGGAGTACTTCAAGTTGCCTCGTGAAGACTTCGAGACGTGCAACCCCATCAAGTGGTGGTTCGATCGCCGCTCCCAATTTCCAAACCTGTTTGTTCTTGCTCGTGATCTATTGGCGATTCCTGGTAAGCTGTCCGGTCCATCAAACCATCTGCAAGCTTACAGACTGGAATGGTAGGCTCAGCAGTAGCGGTGGAAAGAATCTTTCCAGGTGGTCGGGATACGATTTCATTGCGGAGAGCTAGCCTTCAGCCGGAAACAATCAAGGCATTGATGCTTGTTAAGCAGCACTTACGTCTCACACGCCATGCCATTGACGATAAGTTTCGGGGCACAAGTAATTTAGCTTAAGATACCATACGACAACTAGTAGAACATGGGCCATGTCGTGGTTGTGATTCCTTTCAGAGCAGGCACCAGAACGGGGCAATTGAATCATCTGCTTTCATTGTCCATCCCCTTTCTCGCTGACCTCGAGAAATCTGTTTCTGGGTTTACTCGGCCACAGTATCCTGTCCTACGTCTCTATAAGAACACCGTCAATAAGTTCATGGATAAAAATACTTTTTTTTTGCAGAATCAGGCCAAGCAGGGGCCAAGCAGGTCATGTCTACGCAGCGCGGCATAACTTGAACGCAAAATTACAGCTGCACAATCAAATTCTCTGGATTAATCGCTCACACTGAACAATGGTTGCTTTTGTCCGCAGACGGTAAAGGTCGGCAATGTGTCTACCTTCCACCACATGCGCCAACAACTGCCAGTGGAACGTCCAGTTCATATTCAGAATGCTGAAGTTACCATAGCCTCATTGAAAGGGTCGAAAACCACACTGAGAGCAATCATTTTTCGTAGCTCGATCGGTTAATGGGGAGACCAGAAGAGGGTGTGTCTTTCCTTAGGCGAGATGACCCCAGGCACATCCATCGTTCACAAAACCACAGAGTGTGTGGTGTGGTTCGTTGAAATTGTAGGCGTTAATCCACCCCGCAAGGGATGCAAGAGCCTGGCAAGCCTGGATCCTACATAAGAAAAAGCACCATCCGTGGCACTTGTTTCCACAGCCTAATCACGACCCACCAACTTGTATTCCCACTCCCCCCTCAACCTCACTGTTTTCCACTCACACATCTCCCCACACCACACCATGAACCGTTCCGACTTGACTGACGCAGACATTGCCGCCGCACTCTGGCGTCTCTTGGAGGGTATGGCAGGTTCTTCAGACACGTCGGGCCCACAGGGCGTTCATGAGAACTCGATAACTGGTGATCCCGCCACTGCCGACACTGATCTCACCAACTTCAACGCCGGCAATGATACGGCGTTTACGCCTACCCTCACCCCATCGATAGGGACATTTACAGGCCAATTGAACTATTCACACCCGGTGAGTAAGCAGCGATTTGATCGTCGACATTTACTTACCTTGCCGTGCAACAGGGCCATGCTGATGCTTGGGCCATGCCAGCCCAAGGCAGGCCGTTTTCGCTTCTGCAACGACCCTTCGGGTTTACCGGCAGCGAAGGGTTCTCGGATGCAGGTTCAGTCGCTCCCAACCTGGTGGGCAACCTCCATATGACCGGGGTCTCTCTCTATGCCGCAGATTCAGCGGCTGCAACACCCAACGTGAGTGCCAATGCCACAGATACATGAGCCTTCTACTCACTACAATTCCGTAGCCGGTCACGAGCCCTAGTAGCTCCGCAACACCACCTGGGAGTCAAGATGAGGTAGCCTGGCATTTTGGGCCAGGGAAGTCCATCTACCACCCGACGTTTTCCGCCTTCGGGGGTGGGAAGGAAGGGGGCATGGTTGCGCCTCCGGAATTCCGCGCGAATATCTCTGGTTTCACGACGTGAGTATCCTTTCTATCCTCCCCCCTATACAAAGGAGCGATTCAGCCAGCGTCGCTAATCTGATGCTGGTAGATATCCACCGGGGTGGACTACCAACAAAGTGGTCTGGCCCATTCCCGCCGCACCCGCACCAGCGACATCCGCACCCACCCCGACACCGGCGAAACGCCGCCGCCATGAATCTCATGACGACGGGGCCCCCGTGATAGTCGACGGCTATGGGATGCCGCCCCAGAAACGAGTCAGGAGCGACAAACCAAACGGGGTCTTGAAGGCAGTGGGGTCCGCAATTAGGACCCGCCACAAATCTGCCGCCAGGATCCCAAACACAGAGACAAATAATGAACCCAAGGAGGCGGGACGCGGAGCGGAGAGGCTCGCTTTCCCAGATTCGCAGGGAATTCACCACCGATCCCTGTTGGGGCCGAGTCTCCAGCAGGGATGGGCGGTAGAAGCTGCGGACGGACAGCTGATCTGGGTAGAGGGGAGCGTGGAGGAAATGGCGCACCGCACTGATAGGACAGTGCGGCAACAGGAATGCTGCTTCGAGATCCCGAGGGACTTCAAGACCGGGTATCGAGCGTTACTTGTAGCAACGCAAGCCGAATGGGCACGCGGGGCAGTTCGCGAGATCAAATGCCGACTTTGTTACAAAGCCAAGTTCAAGAAGTGGGGCGAATACAAGCGGCATTGTGACTGTAAGGAGACACACCCGCTATCGATCTACTTCTGCAACGATTGCGGCGATTACTTTGGGCGCAGCGACTCGTGCCAACGGCACTGTGAAAACCGGCCCCCCGAGTGCCTCCGAGTGACGACCGAGAGAGCAGATGCAAAACGCAGAGCGACGCAGAGGGCGCACGATGAGTTCATAGGGAGGCTCGAGGGATACCTGACCACAGGTGAGGAGGATATCGGGATGTCGTTTACAGAGACCATCAAAGACATGTATCCCGATTCCTCAAAAAAGCACATTAGGGGCGGCAGGGAGTAGAATAGGGTCCCATAGACGATTTTCCAGTTTGATGCGCTCTTGGCCTGCTGTGTGTTCTGTCTATCTTGCTGCACTGTAGTAACTATATATACCCTGAAGAGATTTCTTGATCCGTAATCCGCCCAAAACAAGTGTCTCGATGACGCACCTCTTTTTTTCCCCCTCGCACAATCCTATCCTCCCAGCAACCTGTCCTTAACCACGGACATGAGCCACGTGGGTCGCATCACTGTGAAACCGAAACAAAAATAAAAAGATCAGGTATGGTGGACAATCAATCGATTGATGGATGGTCGCCAGATGAGGCCGATGAGGTGTTACCATGTTACCTCGCACGCGCCGCCTCTCACACCGTGCCACGCGCCACGCTGCAATTCGGAAAAGTGGGGGCACTTCCGACCACCGGATCAGAACGTCGAGAATGAGCCCTTTTTCCACACTAAAGAAGTACACACATACACAACTAGTGTACAGTAGGCCGCACACAGCCACGCCTAATCATCATGACTTCCGATACCAGGGCGATTTTTAACCCTCAAGGCTAGTCTTAACAATATTTGGGGACATGATATTCAGCGCCGCAGCGCCACCACTTGGAGTAGACATTAGGTAGTCTTTGCGCTCAGGCCGACCATAGGTGTGGGCCGCTTCGAGAAGATAATTTTCTTGCGCACGATGTACGTATGGTGTAAGACGTCGCTATCGCTGTCGCCGCCGGCGGTGTAGACTTATTGTCGTCTTTGGTTTCGCTTTCATCGCTGTGTCGCATGTCGACGTCGTCGTCACCATCAATATCACCATTCCCGTCTGGCATTTTGTGTGAGTTTGTTGATGGCGGCACAGACGTGCAACGTTGCAATACGGCCAGTGGCTTGGGTAAATTGGCGATCTTGCCTTCTAAGAGGTGATGGCCAATTCGCAGTGTCGGCTTGCCCTTAAAGTGTCAAAGCCAACAATATATAGGGACAGACAGATGTCAGGAACTACGACTGCGGCAGTAGAGTAGACCCTGTGGGAAGGGCTGGGGGACATGCGACACACCTTGCCATCGTTGGTGTCATCGATCGTAAGACGACCGACGAGCTGTCCGTGCTTGTCGCCGGAGACTTCGAGCTCGCCTTGCAGCTCGAGTAGGAAAAACTCGGATGAGCCTAGTCGTGCGAGGGCGGATGGGAGCGCGGGTTTTGTGCCATTGGGAGAAGATTTTGGAGGAAGTGTGAGAGGGACGATCATGGCGCGTCCTGTCGCGTCTCGGACTGAGAGGCTTGAGATCCTGAGACATCGTGGCCGAAGCTTTTGAGAGAAACTCGCTTTTGTTGTTGCCTTCTTCAAGCCACGACTCCTAAATTCGAGGAGCCCGTAGACGGAACCATCCTCCAGCAGCTACTCACCGGTACTCACCGTTCACTGCCCACTAATTCTCTTCATTATTATTACGTGATCACTGATCACGTGACGCCATAGGTGGTGATGGGCGCGCGCATCGAGTTGGTCCCCGTACAGTACTTAACAACTCAGAGTCATGGAAGATGAACAGGAGGCTGAGTTGCGCAACCCCTTCCCATCACCGCCCTCCCACTACACCAACTACACCACACACAACCTCCAGCTCTTTTCATTGCTGAAAGAACGCACAGAGGGCCAAAATGCTTCAGAATTATCGCAAATCGAGATACTTTCCGATCAAACAGACGTGCCAGAGTGGCCTCTAACCTCGTTGGAGAAACCACGTGTAGATTGGATACGGGAGGAGGGATACTATGATGTATTCGGTGATAGGTGGTTTGTACGCCTTGCCCAATATTCCGTTGCAAATGACGTATGACTCTCGCTCACTAGCTCAAAGAGACGATTCCCTCTCTTGGAGAGGTGGGCGGTCATCAGTTGTATCCAGAGGATGCTGCTGCAGGTATGTGTTTGTTGTCTGCTGTCTTCGGTTTATCAGCTTCCGATCTCTGATCTCAACCCAACACTCTTTGGCAGACAGACGCGTCGCACTCTTGACCATTCTGAAATCTATGCTCGTCACGTATTCTTCCTTTCTGGGCGCACTCCTCGCCCCACCACCGAGTATTACGTCGAACGCGCCTCCAGATTGGCATCGCCAAGTGGAGTGGATTACGGTCCTCGCACAAAACATTATGGCTGCCGCGAATGATCTGCGACCAGTTCAGGTTCGTTCGATACCTCGATACCTCTAACGAATAATGTGGTCTATGTGCGTGGCGTAAACTGAGGTTTTCGTCGTCAGGCACGTGCGAGCCTTGAACTTATGATGAAGCGTCAACTAGAGCTTCGGAGGGAAGAGACGAGGGCTATCCATGAGTGAGTTCGTGTTGTCTATAATCGAAGATTCCGGGCTGAATGAGTGAACGATGCCGCCGTGCAGGAAGTGTGACTCATTAGAGGCGCAACTCGCGCAGTTGCGTGATATGGCTAGGCAGGATTCAGTTCAGCCACCATCAGAACAGGTACGTGTCCTTGCTCAAAACAACTTCTTGGACAATGTTGAGCTTGTTTGATTTGATAGACAGGAAATAATGTTTATGCGCCGACGATTGAAGTGCGTTCTTTTTTCTGGGGATTTTCTTTGGAGTCTCTTGTCTTACGTTCACCTTAGGCGACCCCATTCCTGTTGTTGCCTGTGGATGATGTCGCGCGATGGGCGGAGGAATTATAAGCGTTTAGCGGTTTGTCATGTCAGAAATTTTGTTTGTACAGTATGTATAAAGAGCGCCCGCGATATGTTTAGCCTCGGCCAATTACTGGGATTTAAGTGACCGTAACCTTAACCAAGGGTCACCAGATCCGCATTCCACCAGTTGTCATCCAACTGTTCAAGCGGTCAAGACATACGAGTACCAACCGCTGTCACTCAAAACATGGCTTTACGACGGAGAATAGGCATTAGCACTGCGACTACTGAAGCGGCTCGCCGTCAGCTTATGCAGCCAGTCCCATGTTGGGAGAAGGTCTGGGTAGTACCAGAAAAGGCCGCACCGGGAACCACTCTCAAAGTCCTCAAATGGGTCAAAACCGATAAAGTGCAGGTACGTCCAAGCTCTGACGGCGGAAATGCACATTCTCAATGATGGGCGTTGGTAACAGCAATTCAGTGACGATGAGGGGGATGTCAACGAGCCCTTGGCACCTCTCCCGGATGAGCCCGAGGTGGTTGAAGGAGACGAAGACGTGGAACAGGAGGACCCTACGCATTCCGCCCCAACAGAACCGATATCGCGGGAAATGTCTGAACCCATCATCCCCAAAGAGCTTCCATCCAAAGTGTCTTCACCGAAACCCCATCCACTGTCCATATCGTTTGCCCCAGATCTCGCTCCAGAACAAGCGGATGATGGGCTCAGCGGCGCGCTGCAGGGCCTGGAGGACGAGTTGGCCGGCCAGGTGGATGTGGTGGCGGATCCTCTGGGTACTACGGACCTGGTTGATCTGGACTTGTCGCAACTCGGTCCGGATGGGACTACGTTCGGCGATGCTGCTGATCTGACGCAGCTGCAATCGGCTGATAGCATACTCGGCACAGACATGGTGCTGGATACAAGTATATCGGACGACCCTTTCGCGATGGAACCCTCATAGCATAGCCGCTTTCCTTGTTTCTTTGTTTCTTTTTCTCATAGTGACAGTCAAAAAACTAAAGTGGTTGGCTGCCGCTGTGATTTTTCACCGTACAGAGCAGAAACGAGAGCTCAGGTCGTTCTGGGTGTCATGATGGACTCTTTTTTCCCACCAGTTTCTATACTGGCGAACCACTCGAATTGTCTCGACCAGAAACTTTGCTAGCCGTGTGACCCCGAATCTCGAACGGAACCTCATCTTTGCCTCATCTTTCGTACGGTCACACGTTCTGGACTTGGAGTATATGATCGATGGAAGCCGGCACGTTTCGTCCGTTGTGAATCAAGCGGATATCAAATGTAACCCGAATGATATAAAAAATTATTGCTCTTTTTTATTTGATTGGCAGCAGTGAGGAATGCACATGGTAGCGCGATGAACTAGGATGATGGGTCGGCCAAGGTGAGCGCTGTCGACAACGAAGACCGTAAGAAGTGAAGACGAAAGGTTATCACACAAGTTCAAGGCGAGGATGTTTGAACACAGACTCGGAGACAAATGATATTGAGACACGAGGGAGAGAACCCTTTAAATACAGATAAAGCTTCGTAACTAAGATTTCAGTATAGTATAACCAAGTCCTTTGACACTAGACTAGGGTACTAGTACTGAGCAATACATTACAGGAATTGTCTGAAAGCTTTCGAAACACGAGAGAATAATGTGACGGTTGTCCAACGGTTTCATACCTTCCTCGGGTCTCGGTACCTCAGGACGATAGGCGTAGACAATTGTCTCCTGTTCGGGGCACTCGCCAGATTCAACAGCCGTGACAAGTTCGGGGGTGATGGGAATCTTGTAAAACGTAGGCATAGTGCCATCCATAACAATCCCAGGCATGACCTTGCTGGTGAGAGGGTTTGTACCAAGACGTTTCACGCGCATGATCATGATGTTGTCGTAATGGAAGGCGGCTATGGCGTCCGAAATAAGTTGGAGCTCCGGAACGGACCCACGCAAGTGCCTGTCCACTTTGACGACCAATAAGATAGCTTTGGTGTCGTCCCTAATACAGACATCCACCTGAGGTCCTGAGGGTGCCTTCCCTGACTCGCCAAGTAACTTAGTTTCGGCTTGAACATGAAAAATCTGTTCTGTTCCACATTCTGATAACAAACTACGTTGAAAAGCTGTGCAACAAAGTCGATGGTGCCGTATTCTCTGTCGTCGGGATCCGTCATATCGTCCATATGGACGAGCATGTGGGAGGTCCAGTAATCCGTTGCAGGCGTGACAACCTCCGCCGTGAGGGCATCATTTGCAACATCTGGTGCAGGAAGATCCGTGACGCCGAAGAATGTCCTGAAGTCTTGATGGACGATTTTTATTTTGTATCGTCTTGGGTCCATTTCCTGCCCATCTTGGAGGGACGAGAGTTGGAGGAACGAGAACGAGATTTTAAGGAGCGAGACCTGGAAGAACGAGAATTACGAGCCATCCTGAATTCATGGATAAGTCAAGCACGACATAAATGTATGCCTGTGTACACCACTGTACTCAGGAGCAGGAGAATGGTTGAGAAATAGGGGTGAGCCTAGTGACCAGCAAGCGAAGTGCACTTGAGTCACTTCGTTACATCCGTTTGCTTGCGCGATTTCTGTCGCATCGTGCCCCAGCTTGAGTCACTTGTAGTCCTTCCGTTCCGTTCTGTTATTTCTAATAGTAGCTGTTTCCTGGCAGTAATCCTACCAGCTTGGACTGAGATTTTGAGTAAAAATTCATATGTTTTTTT